>CAUYQU010097044.1:0-11822 GCA_963574635.1 Cheracebus regulus | reverse complement strand
AAAACAAATTTACAAGAAAAAACCAGACAACCTCATCAAAAAGTGGATGAAAGATATGAACAGACACTTCTCAAAAGAAGACATTTATGCAGCCAACAAACATATGAAAAAATGCTTATCATCATGGATCATTAGAGAAATTCAAATCAAAACCACATTGAGATACCATCTCATGCCAATCAGAATGACGATCATTAAAAAATCTGGAGACGACAGATGCTGGAGAGGATGTGGAGAAATAGGAACACTTTTACACTGCTGGTGGGAGTGTAAATTAGTTCGACCATTGTGGAAGACAGTGGGGCAATTCCTCAAGGATCTAAAAATAGAAATTCCATTTGACCCAGCAATTCTATTACTGGGTAAATACTCAAAGGATTATAAATCTTTCTATTATAAAGGCACATGCACACGTATGTTCACTGCAGCACTGTTTACAATAGCAAAGACTTGGAACCAACCCAAATGCCCATCAAAGACAGACTGGATAAAGAAAATGTGGCACATATACACCATGGAATACCATGCATCCATAAAAAAGGATGAGTTGATGTCCTTTGCAGGGACATGGATGAACCTGGAAAACATCATTCTCAGCAAACTGACACAAGAACAGAAAACCAAACACTGCATGTTCTCACTCATAAATGGGTGTTGAACAATGAGAACACATGGACACAGAGAGGGGAGCATCATACACTGGGACCTGCTGGGGGATGGGAAGGCTAGAGGAGAGATAGCAGGGAGTTTGGGGTTGGGGAGGGATAACATTAAGAGAAATACCTAATGTGGATGGTTGGGGATGGAGGCAGCAAACTACCATGACATGTGTATACCTATGTAACAATCCTGCAAAATCTGCCCGTATGCCCCAGAACTTAAAGTATAATAAATTTAAAAAGATGCAAAAAAAAAAAAAAGAAAGAAAAAAAGAACAGCTGCTATTCTCAAACCCAATTTTTTTTTTCATTTTAAACATTTCCATGATAAATTTACCTATATTTCTCAAGTATCTCTACAGCAGCAATATCCAATCAACTTTCTGTTGATATAAAATGCTGTCTACATATAGCTACTGGGCATGTGTGATTAAATAACTAGATTTTGAATTTTATTTAATCTTAATTTAAATTTGAATCACTACATGTGACTAGTTGCTATCATATTGGACAACACCATTCAAAAGACTCTTGAAGAGCCAAACAGAAGAGGGCTAGCAAGAAAAGAAAACTTTTACATGAGCATAAATAGCAAAACTCGACCAGGCACATGTCTGCTATCCCAGCACTTTGGGAGGCCAAGGTGGGAGGGCTGCTTGAGCTCAGGAGTTTGAGACCATCCTGGGCAACATGGCAAAAATCTGTCCCTGCAAAAAAAAAAATACAAAAATTAGCCAGGTATGGTGGTGTGTGCCTGTAGTCCCAGCTACTCGAGAGGCTGAGGTAGAAGGATCACTTGAGCCTAGGAGGTCAAGGCTGCAGTGAGTCAAGATTGCGCCACTGCACTCCAGCCTAGGTAACAGTGCAAGATACCATTTCAAATAAAATAAAATAACAATAAATAGTAAAACTCAGAATTATGCACACAACATCTGATTTTTTTAATCAAACAGTACTTTTAATATTTTCAATTGTCCCCAGAAGTAACTATGGCATATAAATGTTTTTACAACATAAATGAAACGACAGAGCCTCAACTGCTTAGTAAGAAAAACAACAAATCATCAAGCTCATTTTTTTTTTTACCTTTTATTCTCCTGGGAATCACAGTTACCCAATCAGGTCCACTGGAGTTGATTGGCATTTTGATATTGACACCACTTTAAGAGGAATAAAAAAGTACAAGCTTAGGTTCTGGAACATTTATTTTCAGATACATGTCTTTATTTGCAAATGATAAAATGACTAATTTCACGAAGCCTTATTACGATGAAATATACTTATGTTAACCAACACAACTAATAAACTGGGTCTCTTACAATAAGCAGGTTATATGTACATATAAACTGAAAAGAAATTACATTGATTCTTAAATTTCACTGCACTCTATACTGCTAAGAGTGCAAACTCTAAAATGACCAATTCTGGTCTGAATTACGTACTCCCCTTGGACTCAGAGAGTGGCTCACACTGACAAGTATGTCTATTTTGTTATGACCTAGTTTTCAGGCTACAATTACATGCTGCATTAAGTCATGTGTCAGGTTCCTTAGGCCTCTTCCAGATCTGAGAGGAGACCTACTGGGGACACTTGGCCCCCAGAAATGTACTCATGCAGTACTTTGTTCATCATTACAGGACTCTTTAGTGTCGGTTCCCCTTACTAAAACATGTACTGCTCGAGGGAGGAAGTGGGGGGAAAATAAAATAAAATAAAACATATACGAATCGAAGACAAGGATGGTGCCCCATTCACCTTTGTATCCTAGCACAGGCTCTGGTCTAGAGTCCGTACTCAGTCAATACTTTTGGAAGGCTGCATCAAAACGTGGGGGAGGGTGGAGAAAAAGATAAAAGCACTGAAAATCCAAGGTAACTATTCCAGAAACTGAGTCACAATAAAACTAGGCCTCTTGTACTTAGACCAAAAACAAAAATAAATAAATAAAATAAAATGTTAACTTCCCAAACTCTTGATAGGGAATGTGAAGTCATTTTTTATTATTTCATCAATTTCAGGAAAAAACTGTTTATTCAATAAATAAGCAAAATAATTCTTAAGCTTCTTAAGCCAGGGACTGTCCTAGACTCCTGGGCTATTACAGTAAGCAAAATACACAGCCTTTCCTTCTTCATGGAGCTTACATAGAGGAAACAGACAAAAAACAAGGAATGAAGGAAGTATACAGGCCTGGCTACATTAGAGAATCGAATTTCATAGATTAAATAAAGTGATTTTTAAGACAGTACATATAAACTACTTTCATCAGCTTAGAGTTTTATGGTAAGGAAAAAAATAAATATAATTTACTTCTCTATAGTTACAATTATTATTTAATTATTATTGTATAATAATTATCTTGCAAAAACATAATTTCCATTTTTGTAGGAAAATTTCTTCTATAATTTTCCTGCAAAAATATTTAGCCTCAATCTAATCACATGGAAAGTAGAAACAATAAAGCAAATCCAAAGTAGACTGAGCATGGTGGCTCACATGTGTAATCCCAACACGTTGAAAGGCCGAGATGGGCAGATCTCCTTGAGGCCAGGAGTTCGAGACCAGCCTGACCAACATGGCAAAACCCCATCTCTACTAAAAGTACAAAAATTAGTCAGGTGTGGTGGTACATGCCCAGTAATCCCAGCTACTCAGAAGGGTGAGACACAAGAATCACTTGACCCCAGGAGGGAAGGTTACAATGAGCCAAGATCATCGTATTGCACTCCAGCCTGGGTGACAGAGTGACATTCTGTCTCAAAAAAAAAAAAAAAAAAGTAAAAGACATTCTACAAAACAGAAACATCAAAATTGCCAATGCCATAACAAAACAAAATAAGCTAAAGAAAAAGAACTCTTTTGGATTAAAGAGATAACCAAACACACTATGTAATCACAGATTAGATTAGTTAAAATTAAAAAGATAGCTATAAAAGTCATTATTGGGACAACTGAAGAAACTTGAATATCTAATATGAACTGCATATTAGAAAATAGTACTGTAAACAATGATAAATGTCCCAAATGTGATCATTATGGTTATATGTTAGAGAAAGTCCATTTTCTTAGGAGACGCATATTTATGGAGTGCAGTGCCATGATATCTGCAACATACTCTCAAATGGTTCGGGGAAAAAATTATACACAGATACATATAAACACAGAGAGAAATAGAGCAAAATGTGGCAAAACATTAATAAGAGTGAATCTAAGAGTTCACTGTTATTGTTCCTACAATGTTTCTAAAGATTCCATCTTTTTAACACAAAGTTAAAAAGAAAAAAGTAGCAATCATGCTAAAATAAAGGGAAATGTTTTAGGTGATAAGCCCATTCTTTCAAAAGGCCTTCCCTTATATTAATTAGATCTTTAAGGAAAGACCTGTTGTCCTTTCCAAGAGTAACATTTTTATTCCCTTATAGGTAAAGAACAAAAATGACATCCTTTAATTGTTCAACTGTCATTTAGGGAACCAAATACCAAGGCTAAGCTTCCTAATTCTTTCTGATTTAAGTAAGGTTATGAGTCACCAAAGAAGAGAAGTAAAAAAGGTTATCAGCTCCACATATTTAGGCCATAAGTTCAAGACAATACACCCAAAAATCCCCCAAAAAAAAAAATCAATTTCAGTATTTTTCTTTTTCTTTTCAGACAGTCTTATGTAATATTTCAGAACTTTAACAGAACAAAGGACAGAAAAATGAAAATCATCAGGACTCTGTCAAATCTATGCTTTCCAAAAACTTATGCCACCTCAAACACTGTTTTCTCAGCAAACTTCCAGGTAAGTAGAATTCTGCAATTATTCTACAACAATGTACCATCTACCGGCCTCACCCAGGACATGCCAGGGACAAACACACTATTTTATCCTTGTGGGTTGACGGGTGTTTTTTGCTTTGAATAGTAGAATTTACAGGCAGAAATACTTTTAAGTTTTACACTAATTTAGTTCTCTAACCTTTCTCTATTTTCCACATGGAATTTCAGTAAATTACTGTGCTTCTCCCTCTTTGCTAGGCCACTATGTAGACTGACAACATAACTCCATAGGGCAATTATAGTTAACAATTATTTACTATATATTTCAAAACAATTATGACAGTGGAACTGGAATGTTCCTAACACAAAGAAATGATAAATGCTTGAGGTAATGGATACTCCAATTACCATGATTTCATCATTACATATTATATGCTCGTATCAAAATATCACATCTACCTCAAAAATATATGCAAGTAGTGTGTATCCATAATAATTTAAAAATCTAAAAACACAACTCTAACGGGACATGGTGGCTCACATCTGTAATCCCAGCCCTTTGGGAGGCCAAGGCCAGGGGGACTACTTGAGCCCAGGGGTTTAGGCCATCCCAGAAAACATAGTGAAATCACATTTCTACAAAACATACAAAAATTAGCTGGATGTGGTGGTGCAATCCTGTAGTCCAAGCTACTCGGGAGGCTGAGGTGGGAGAATCGCTTGAACCCAGGATGTCGAGGCTGCAGTGAGCCATAATCACACCACTGCACTCCAGCCTGGATGACAAAGCAAGACCCTGTTGCAAAACAAACAAATCCTCTACTATAGGATAAATGAGTAGTCTTCATACATAGGCAAAAAAGTGCACAGAAATAAAATTATCTGCTCAGTCACTGACAAACAGCATGTCTGAAACCTGAATCCAGGAATAAAATGAAAATTTTTGTTTTGGTTTTGAAATTTAATTTTGTTTTCATTTTGTACTGAGCCATAGAAAATACTAGTCTTCTCAGCAGTAAACACTGTATATTGAGTAGTGCTCCCTCTGCTGGCCTTCTAAAAGTATGGCATGAATCTACTATACATGTATGTAACCTGGTATGACTAAAAGCTGACTTCAGGGTGGAAAATCTAAGAGTTTTATTTTAGGAGCTCCTACAAACCACATACTTTATGATAGCAACTTTTCTCCCACCCAGTAATGAGTGGACATAAACTATGACATTCTTTAGGTTGCCCAGATGTACTTAATAAAAATACCTCCCTTTTATGCAACAAAAAAATCCTCTCTACCAAGGAACATTTAAAAAAAATATATTTCATTAAAAAGTAAAAAACGTATACATTATTTCAAACAATGGTACTTTTTTGGTTGATACAGGATCGCACTCTGTTGCTGAGGCTGTAGTGCAACTGTGATCATACTCGCTGCAACCTCAAACTCCTGGGTTCCAGCTTTCCTTCCACCTCAGCCTCCCAAAGTGCTGGGACTATAGTCATGAGCCACCACATCTGGCTAAAATGGTACTTTGTAACCAAGTAGCTTTTACAATTTTTTATTTCTTAGTGATATTATGGAATATTGAAGAAAACACAAATTTTGATTCATACTGGTTTCATATTCCTTTCTGAACATTATTCCATATATTTATCATCATGCTCAAAATATGTGCATAGTTGAAACAGAAATTTGAACACATTACTGCAATAATTTTAACAACTATTTAGCTTAAAAAATATAATTTTCTGTGGTATTCCTAGCTTCCTATGCTTATTAAGTCAACCCAGCAATGTGGCCATATTCACAGTTTTTTAATCAATATGTTCAAATGATTTTAAACACTGATATTATATCACTTTTAAAAGTTTCAGTTCATTAGATACAAATATAAAATACCAGCCTGACTACTGGCCCCACCAGCCCTGTTCTTGGATTATTTTTTTCTTTGCATAAAATAGATGGGGCCTTGCTATGTTGCCCAGGCTGGTCTCAAACTCCTGGGCTCAAGCGATCCTCCCATCTCAGCCTCCCAAAGTGCTGGGATTATAAGCATAAGTCACCATACCTGGTCCCATCTCAGCCTCCCAAAGTGCTGGGATTATAAGCATAAGTCACCATACCTGGCCCTTAGATCATTTTTTATCTGTTCTGTGAATAAGGGATTTTGCTTACACAGCTACTGTATAAACATGCTACGTAGTGTGAAAGTAAAACACAGATATGAGGGTAAAGAACAAAAATTCAAGGGTAAAAGGTCTCTAATTTGGACTTGGATAAGCACTAAGCTACACTTTTAAAACACTAAGGAAAAATACAAATATATGGGTTTTTTTTAATTCAATATCTCTTCTGAATTGGGTCAAGTTGAAAGAGAAATAAGAAACACATACCCAATACCACAAAGTCTCCTAAATGGGACAAGGACAGTGGAAAAGAACTCTTCAAATTATCCCCAAGAAAAAGCAGCACATACCTCTGGAAGAATGCACTCTCTGCAGCAGTTAGGAGACCCTTTAGGTATCCACCTTTGAAATGGGTAATTCTGCTACTGCAAGGGAGCTTCTTTGGTTTGAAGCAGAACCAGGGCTCCCCAGTGTAGAGGTCTGTAAAGTTACACAGGGGCAGATTCCCAGGAAGACATACGTTGCACTCAGTAGTTTCAGAAATTCTTCCTGAACGGAAGAGACTCTTGAAATAGACCCTGTCAGGTTTATCTTCCTGTAAGTGCTGAAGAACTCTGATCCCTTCACTGGGGTGGACCAGAGATACAGACACTTTAACTTTGCCTGGCCATAGCAAAGTAAAGAAAACCTTGTAAAACCCATTCTGGTAGTCCACCACCCTGCCGACAGCCCCGGCCTGCAGCTTGGGGGAGTGAATTCTGGCCTGCAGGTAGTCTCCACCATACTTCTTGGGCTTTCTTTGAAAATCCTGTACGTGAACCAGTACCTCCAGCTGGCTTCCCACCTTAAAGAAGGCAGCAGAGTTCAAGATGACAAAGTAGCTGGAAGAAGGGTCAGTGCTCTTCACAAAGGGGACTGGGCCCACATCTGGAACCTGCCCATGCAAGGCAGCCAGCAAGGAGTCCTCCTCCATGTGCTCCTGGCTGGACAAGGTCTGCTGATCATAGCCACAGTAGGGATTCCGGCTAATTCCTGTCACCTGGGAGGAAACAAACTGCCCACTGCTGTCGATGAATGTGGCTGAAACAGTCTCATGGTCCAAGTACTGAAGAAGAAGACACAAACAACAGAAATTACTGCTATATAAGTCTCTGTATTTCCAGCGTAAATTCACAGAGGGTTCCCCACATTTCTGTGAGTTTTAGCTCCAGGAGCTCAATCAGATTCTCACAGTAAATATCAAAGAAAAATCCCCTTGGGCTTCCGGCAAGTGTTGAAGTATGCATAGCACTGTGTTGTTCTTAACAAAGAGGCTGCTCAAGAGAAACTACTTTACCAGAACCTAGCCTATTGGAGCTTTATCAGAGCCTAACCAACCTGAGAGAAGGGAAGTACCTAACTCCAGCCCTTTCTAGCCACCCAGTCCAACCTAAGAGGGGGAAACACCAAGAAAAAAGGAAAGGGTTGGAGAAAGATATACCATGCTAACACTAATCCAAAGAAAGCAGTAGTAGCTATATTAATTTCAGACAGAGCAGATTTCAAAGCAAGGAAAGTTATCAAAGATAAAGAGGGTTATCACATAATAATAAAGGAGTCAATTCTCCAAAACAAACAACAACCCTTAACATATATGTACCTAACCAGTGAGTATCCAAATATGTGAGGCACAAACTAACAAAGAAATAGATGAATCTACATTATAATCTGAGACTTCAACACTCCTCTACCAGAAATAGACAGATCCAGTAGGCAGAAAATCGGTAAAGACATGGTTTAATTCAACAGCACCATCAATAAACTGGACATAGCTGACATTTATAAACTACTTCTTATCAAGTTCACATGGAACATTAACCAAAACAGTCCACATTCTGGACCACAAAATGCACCTTACCAAATTTTTAATAATAAAAATCATACAGTATCTTCTCTTAAGCCATAATGAAATTAAACTAGAAATCAATAATAGAAAGACAGCTAGAAAAATCCCAAAATAGTATACAAATGGACACAACATACAAAATCTCATGAGAAATTTTAAAATATTTTTAATTAGGTGAAGGTGAAAATATAATTATTAAACACTACAGAATAAAGCAAGAGAAGTGTTTAGAGGGAAATTCATAGTACTATACATATTTTAGGAAAGAAAAATGACCTAAAATCAATAATTTAAGCTTACATCTTAGGAAATTAGAAAAAGAAGAGCAAACAATATCTAAAAATAAGCAGAAGAAAAATAAAAAATATGATAGCAGAAATCAATGCAGTTGAAAACAGGAAATCGATAAAGAAAAATTAACGAATCCCCAAGCTGGTTTTTTGAAAGATCAATAAAATTGATAAGCCTCTATGAGGCTTAAAAAAAAAAAAAGAGAGAGAGAGAGAGAAAGGATACAAATTACTAATATCAGAAATGAAAGAGAGTCTATCACTGCAGATGCCATGGACATTAAAGGGATAAAGGAATATTATGAACAACTCTATGTCCACAAATTTGTTAATCCAGATGAAATGGACCAATTCCTTGAAGGACACAATCCATAAAGAATGCACCTAATGATACAAAAGTAATATTATAACTAGTGGAAATCAAATATAAAAGAATGAAGTCGTGTTTTGTTCACTTAGAGTAGGAAGTTAAGATACGTTATCTTATGCTGTTGGGGAAATAAAAGGTCTAAACACATTATTTAATGTTATATATAGAAATAAAATTAATTTTACAAACTGTGGAAAAAGAATGAAGTAAGCAGAGACCTTATCTTTCATTACGTTAACAATAGTAGGTCAGGTGCAGTGGCTCATGCTTGTAATTCTAACACTTTGGAAAGCTAAGGCAGAAGGACTGCTTGAGGCCAGGAGTTCAAGACCAGCCTGGGCAACATAGCAAGAACCCATCTCTACAAGAAATTTTTAAAAAGTTAGCACATACTTGTAGTCCTAGCTACATGAAAGGCTGAGCTGGGAGGACCACTGAACCCAGGAACTCCAGATTGCAGTGAGTTATGATCCCACCACTGAACTCCAGCCTGGGCAACAGAGCAAGACCTTGTCTCTAACAAATAAATAAATATAAATTAAAACCAGGCTAGGCACTGTGGCTCATGCCAGCACTTTGGGAGGCAGAGGTGGGTGGATCAGGATTGCTCGAGCTCAAGAGTTTGAGACCAGCCTGGGCAACATGGTGAAACCCTGTCTCTACTAAAAGTACAAAAAATTAGCTGGGCGTGGTAGTGCATGCCTGTAATCTCAGCTACTCAGGAGACTGAGGCACAAGAATTGCTTGAACCCAGGAGGCAGAGGTTGCAGTGTGCTGAGATCATGCACTAAACTCCAGCCTGGGCAACAGAACAAGACTCTGTCTCAAAAACTTTAAAAAATAAAAAATAATAATTATTCTTTTAATACATTAATTCTTTTAATAATTAATTCTTTTAATACATATATGAGGATTGCTTGAACCCAAGTTTGAGGTTACAGTGAGCAATGACAACAGCCTAGGCAACAGAGTAAGATCCTGTGCCTAAAAAAAAGAAAAAGAAAAATTCAGTAGTAGCAGAAACAGCCAATATTTATTGTGAACCCTTATGCTATGGATACTCTTGGAAAGAGTATCCATGAATCTTTAAATTCAATGTTCAAATTATCACGTGAGAAATTCTGTTATTACGTCCATTTTATAGACAAGGAAACTGAGACAAAGAACAGCTTAACAATTTGCTCAAGGCCACGTAGGTTAGAAGCAGCAAAGGATTAGAAGCCAAGCTGTATGAAGTGAGGCCTGTTTTCTTAACCACCCATGCTACACTACCTCATATGAACAAGTTGGGAGATACCTCGTAAAGTTTACAAATCAAGATACAAGTATGTAATGTATAATTAGTGCTAACTACCCAAATAATTAAAAACAAGCAATTACATTCACTCAGAGTAAAGAATGGGGAGGGGATCTAATCGTGTGCTTAATACCATTCTCTATTCTTTGAAATGTCTATACATTCCATGAATTATTTTATTAGTAAACAGGACAGAGGAACAAATGAGCAGGAAAAAAGTTATAGACCTAACCTGAGGCATATAACTAATCTACCTAAAATGTAGCAAACTATATTTTACATTATGTAATTAAACTGCAGGGAACAAACAACAACAAAGCAAAACCAAGTTATCTCTCTCAAAGCTATAGCATTTCCTTGTTTCTAGCAAAGCACTTAACAAGGCCTCAGGCTCCCCACCTATGACAAACCACTTCAAAATCCAACATAAGGTAAAAATAATCTCAAAATACAATAATGCTTAATGCTCTTCTTAGATTCTGTATAATTTCCCCTCTCATTTTATACTAACACACATTTTCATTTTAAAGGATCTCATTTAGAAGCCTTCATTTTAAAGGGGTACATGGTAGCATCTGTTCATTTAAAAAGTGGCATGGGGAAAACAAAACTGACTTTGAAAAATTCTCTTTATTACCTTACTGATTACCTTTCAGGAAGTGTTCCAGCCACCCTCTCCTGTTTAGTTGTTGTAAGTCTGTGACACACCATTAAGGACCAAATCATGCACCATGTGCTCACAGCACACCTCCTCTTCCTAAGTCCTTGATCACTCTCACTCTTGTTCCCTGGGTAGCCACACCAATTCTCCAAGGCCAACTGACTGACACATGCAACCCAATCCAGAAATCACCATACATTGGGTGGTAATTCGCCTGCATTTCACTTGCAAATGAAAAAAATGTGAAAATGTCAATTTGCTTAATTTTCCTAAAGATAGGGGCAACTTCACGCCTGCCATCTTTTTAGGTTTAGGGCCAAGAGGAAACAGCAAAACAGATGGCTCACTCCCCAAGCTATCATAACTTATGGGCTGGAGTGAACATGGTGAATGCCTGTCCCACATCCCTTTCACTCCTGGCCTACTGAACCACAGCAATGCTGTTTGCTGACCTGTCAGCTCAAGGGTGGGCCTAACTGATGGAGGGGTAGTCTCAGGTAAATGGCTAGTTCAGAATGGGCATGTGACCCAATTCTGGACTACGAGAATCAGAAGAGGTTGCTGGAGGCTTATGCTTGCATGCAGCCAAATCCAGGGACCACTAATCCCCCTGGTAACAGCTATTTGAATTTCACTTGCAAATGAAAAAACACAAGTAATATCTTTTTTTTTTTTTTTTTTTTTTTTTGATATTGAGTCTTGCGCTGTTGCCCAGGCTGGAATGCAATTATGCAATTTTGGCTCACTGCAACCTTCACCTCCCGGGTTGAAGT
>CAUYQU010097043.1:0-20578 GCA_963574635.1 Cheracebus regulus | reverse complement strand
GAATTGATTATCAAGTAAAGAGAATCTTGTTTACTTTAAAACAATTTTATTTGATATACAAGGTGAAGAAAAAACTAAGTGAGAATATGTTAACAAGGAAATAAAAATAGAAATATATTCTTTTTTTTTTTTTTTTTTTTTGAGACAGAGTCTCGCTCTGTTGCCCAGGCTGGAGTGCAGTGATATGATCTCATCTCACTGCAATCTCCGCCTCCGGGATTGATGCAGTTCTCCCCATCAGCCTCCTAAGTAGCTGGGATTACAGGCGCATGCTACCATGCCTGGCTAATTTTTTGTATTTATAACAGAGACAGGGTTTCACTATCTTGGCCAGGCTGATCTTGAACTCCTGACTTTGTGATCAACCTGCCTCAGTCCCAAAGTGCTGGGACTACAGGCGTGGGCCACTGCTCCCGGCCCCAGAAATATATTCTTTAGAGAGAAGATATAAAAGAACACTCAAATCTTTTAGAAGATACAACACATACAACTTGGTTCGTAATTAGTTTGAAAAATGCCCCTTTGCTTTTATTACACAAGAGACTGCTTTTAAACTATTTATAGGTTTCCTTGACTAAGCAGGGTAATAGAGAGTTTATAAGATAATATAGTAGTGAAATATTTCTCGAATACATGAGCAGCTTTATAATGGCAGTTATTTTTTTTCTCCCAGGTATATACTCCTGCAAAAAAATCAAAAACAAATAAGCTCCCCCAGTCCCCAAGCAAAAAAAAAAAAAAGACCCCCAAACCTTATCTGGCTTATGTAAATTACATTTTCATATTAGGAAAAATGAAATTAAATCTTTGTTTCTGTGTAAACATTAAAGTCCTTTCTTAGCTGTTTTGGAATTCCATCTTATAATACATTTATTTGACACTAAGGAAATTGAGTAGTATTTAGAAATTATGTCGCATGGAATAAGATTTCTCTTTTCACTATTTTGAAAATATTAATTATACCTTATCACATGGGAGACAGTTTGCTAGAATTTAGTGTTTATTAAATTGATGCTATTATTTTAGACAGTTAATATTATTGTAGAGTGGATTAAATATATAATATACAGTCTAGTAAGTGAGTTGTTGCTTTATCATCTATCTGTGATAACTTTAACAGCTCTATTTGGCACTACTACTTCTTGGTTGATCTGTAAATAAGAAGGTAAAGTGTTATAGAGTGTGGTGTCCTAAATAGAGTCCAGGCATAGTGCAGGGGCTTAAGAATTGGTTATTAGGCCCTGCTCTTTTAGGTTCTGATTTAGTAGATTGGTGTGGTGGTGCCCAAACAGAATTTTGCAAGCATTGGTTGATTATTACAACAGGAGGAAAAAATGGGGAAAGCACTGATTCAGAACCATTTCAAAGACACATAGTCTAGATGTTTGCATTACTGTAGTTTTGAAAAATCTTTACCACTCATTACATTCGTTAATACAAATAGCTGAATTGACTGTGTATAATATTTGAAATGACTATATCTTTAAAAGTGGAAAGTAACTGCTTCTCTCTAAATCAGCACTTTACTCAATTCTCATCTTCCACGGCAAGTAATTTAGTAAAACATATAATGCATTAAATCAAATAATGCATTTAAAAATATACTATTCTTTAAATTAATTAGAGAACTACAGACCATTTTATATTTGTTGATCTTCATGAAAATAAAGATATGACTGCATACACTTAGATGTTTTAATTTTCTGTTTGCAGGGTACAAGTTGAGTTCTATATGAATGAAAACACATTTAAAGAGAGACTAAAATTATTTTTCATAAAAAACCAGAGGTCAAGTAAGTTATTTATTTCATTCCCCTCTTTGTTTGTACATATATTTACTTCAGAATATTTGAGCTGTGTAATCTTTTGCAAAATACTTTTTAGGTAGACAAATAAAATCGGTCATGGTATTAATGCTTCTAGAACATCATCAGTTCTCCAAGTTGCATGTCAATAAGTTGACTCTGAGTGGACTATCTGGGTTAGTAGAAACATTGAGGAAAATAATTTAAATGAGGGTCCCTACATTTTAACTCTAAATATTATATTTTCAGAAAGTTCTGACAAACCACAATGGGAAATAATTGTCTGATTTAAGGAAGGAAGTGTTTAATATTTCCTAATTATTCCAAATAATAAGAAACATCTAGGTTGCACTGAAATAAACAGATTCCTATCTTTCTTAGCCTGGAGATTTTGAGCCAGGAAGTGTAGGGTAGATCTCAGAGTTTAATATTCCAGTGATTTTAAAAATCACACAAATGTAAGAAAGTAACAAAGTAGAACTTCCAGAAGACAAAATTGGCATAGTCACTGCCCTCCTGAGCCCATTCAAGGTTAAAGTGCCACTGACACTGTTGGCTTCCCATAATGCCATGTATGTAATAAGCCAATATGCAGTTTTTTTCATGGTTATTGCTTAAAATGTCAGCAGGAAATGGAGAGGTCTGCATTAGTTGGTGTAGAAGTTAAGCTCTGTGAATTTTGACCACCAAATCCTCTTGTCAAAATTAAGTTGTGCCTCTGTAGGTAGGACTCAAGGAGAGAAACTTGACTTGTGGGACGTTATCCAAATACTGATAGGGAATATTTCAGTATTTAAGGCATACTGCTCAGATAGTCCTAATGACAGGCTGGCCTCAAGGTTAAGACTGTTAGTAACTAATGCTTTTCTAATATGGTTGTTCAGAATATTCAAAGAAACTTCATAAATAGATATTACCTAAAGGGGTCACAGCATCTGAATAGGTTTCCCTGATTTCAATACTAACAGTCCTGTCTTTCCAGGCCAGGAAAGGTAGATGCATTTTTGAATACTTCACCTGTAGTCAGCTACAACTAAGCGGTCATTTGAGGAGGCCAATTTCTATAAACCAGCACAATTTCATTAATAATTTAAAATATTTTATAAGAAAGCAAACCCATAAAATGTACTCAGTATTTTAATAGGAAAACCTAGAAGAAATTTCACAATTAATAAGCATTAACCTTTTTACTTGTAAGAAATGTTAGAACAAGTACACTCACAACAGTGAAGTAGGACAAAAAAAGTGACATTTCACTTCTAGATTTTATTAAGTAATAATTATAGGAAGGCCTTTATCAAAATTTTATTCATAATGCGTGAATCAGATATCACAAGGTAATTACAGGAAAGGTAATGCTCATATTAATCAGACTTTATGCATATTTTGCTTAATTTTACTCTTCTTTATCATCATTAAATATTACAGGCTGAATAATTGTGAACTACACAGTTTAAAATATACATACATAGCAGTTTTAATTCCCACAAAAGTTTAGGATTTCATGGGTATTTCATATAGTTAAAAATAGAATTTAATTTGTTGAACTTTAAATGTATGTGTGTGTATGTGAGGGAGAGAGAGATGGAAAGACTGATTGTGTGTGTGTTTTCCAGTGTATGCTATTATGATTTCTCTATAATTATATAATTAGATAATGTATATTATTATGTAATGAATAAATGTTATATAATTATGTAATTGGTATGTATTATAATTATACAATTAATATTAAATATATAACATAGAACTATACAAATATAAGTTTTTAATAATCAAATCTACAAGATTCCGTGAAGTTACAAGTTTTATAAATTGGCTTGTGAATTTTTTAAACAGCTAAATTTACTAACTAGTTAAACTTTGTCCCAAATTTTATGGATATATAAAATGCCTAAACTTATAAGCATACTTGAATCAACCTTGATTGGACATAAATTTCATGGCTTTTTAATGTTCAAATCTGGATTTACTCTTGGTATAAAATATGCACTCTCATTTGCCCTTCAAGTATTCTGTCAAACTTGCTTTTTGTTTCAATATTCAGGTAATTACAATTCAGCTACCAAGAACTTCAGAGAGTTTAGACAATTATAGTAGTGTAGCTTCTAAATACAATTTAAGTGCTGTATTTAAAGTTGATATTTTTGACAATTTTTTTTAGTCTTTTGTGAACTAAGTTCAAATGAAAATCAAACTTTTATTGTTTGTTTAAAGGTCTAAGGATACGCCTATTCAATTTTTCTCTCAAATTACTAAGCTGCTTATTATACATAATCCGAGTACTACTAGAAAACCCTTCACAAGGAAATGAATGGTAAGGTACCTTTTTCTGACCTTCTACAATATTATTTTGATTATTTTGAATTGTTTCACATTTTAAATTTAAGGAACGTTGTATAGAACGTAATTTTTAAGGATGTTTTAGGAGTTTGTCACTTAATTAAATTGATCTGGTTTACAAGCACTACATAAATACAATTCTTGTAGGTTCTTTGTGAGTTTCTTTTATTATTTTTCTGTTTGATGCTAATATTGGACTGTAAGACATACAATTTTATTGCTTGCCAGAGTGTATTAAGTAGTTGTTGTTTAAAAATTGGTGAGTCTCTTTAAAGACCTGAATGCCTTTCTGTTCTTGATTTTCAGATACTCCCAAAAGGTTTACTCTACTGCATGGCAGTTTTATATTTTCATAATAATGAGTAGTTATTAACCTTCAGTGGAAACACTCCATCATATTGGGAAGGATATCTATCTCAAGACCCAGTTTTAACTGTGCAGTTCTTTATCTTATTTGAGTTAAATGACATTGGTTTATTCACTTATTTTGTGCTCATAATTGTGTTGCTCTTATTAAATTTATTTCTAGTCATTTGTGGATTTTCCTTTTTAGGCTCTACCCTTTGCTAGAAACAGTGGGGAAAGGTACTGGGTGTGTAATTGCATGCATAATATATATCTCATAATCATCCAGGACCCCTGTCCAGCCTACTAAATTTACAATAATTTTCAAAACCAAAAACTTAAATTTGATGACTAATGTCCATACAATTATTTCTTCATGTGAAAGTCTGCCCTAAGAAAATTAAAAAATGAAAAGATCAAAGTAAGATGGAAAGTGAGTTCATAATATGCATTTAAATGAATTGATTACCCCTCAGCTTGTTTAGGTAGTAAAAATGATTCTGTATTTGTTTAAGGTTTGTATTTATTTAAAGATGTCTGTATTTATTTAATGTTAAATATTAGTAATGAAATTTTATCATGTAATAATCTGTGATAATTCTTCATAAAATAATTTATTTAATGAAATATAATTATGGATATGTCATGGTATCTTTATTGAGTCCTTAGCATGTACCAGTGACATTGCTATTAGTGAAGGTACAGAGATGCACAGGAACATTCAGTACCCTTATGGAATTTTTAATCTGTGAAAAGATTGTTTATTTTGGAGATCCTGCTATTGCTGTCATTAGACTAGTTTCTTACATGTATTATTTTCTTCAATATATACTTCATCTTATTATTCTTACCTTATATATAAAGAAATAGAGGTTTTCTTCTATTTTCTACTCTGCTTTGAGACTCTCAGGACTAATCTTATTATGCTTTTTACCTCTGTTTAACGCAGTGACCACAGGAAACCAGTGTGTTACCATTCCAAATTGCAACTGCATATTCAACTTTTCTACTTTGATGTTCAAGACATTTCAGACTTATCGTGTTCAAATTAGGTTTTTTAATGCTCTTCCACATCTCAATGAATGAAAACTTGATCCTTCCTTCAAACCCTGCTCTACTCATAGGCTTCCACATTTCAGCTGATAACGATACATCCGAAAAGTTGCTTGGACCAAAAGCTTTGGAGCCATTCTTTACTTTTCTGCAGCATGTACAAATCCATTAGAAAATTCTATCATTTCTACCTTCAAAATAAACCTAGCACACAATCACTTCTTAATGCCACCACGCTGGTACAAGCCACCTTCTCACACATGGGGTACTGCAGTAGCCTCCTAATTAATTACTCCTACTTTTTCTGCCTTTGTTTTCTTTTGATGTATTCTTAATGTAGAAACTATTTCTGTAAAACATAAATCACATCTTGATATGACTCTACTGTTATTGCCGAAGTACTTACCATGGCCTTATCACTTCACCACCCACTACTCATCGCACACCCATTCTGCTCCAGCCACATTAGCCTCTTTGTGTTCCTTGATCATACCAGACACACCCAACTTAGGTCCTTCATGGGGTGTTTCTTTTTGTCCAGGATTCTCTTCCTTCAGATAACGTAAGGCACACTTCCTCAGATAATATTAAGCTTCCTATTTAAAATTGTAATCTCCTGATGAGATTCCCTTAATAGTTTCTTCTTTTTCTTTTTTCTCTATTGCCTCTTTCTCTTTCACATATTCTACTAATTTTACTTTTATTTTATTTTCTGTGTATTCCATGAATACTAGAGAGGATATTCCATGACATCATGGATCACTGTCTGAATCCCCAGAGCCTGATACAAAGTGGCAAACAATAGTCATTTGTTAAATGAATGAATGGATACATGAGTGAAAGAAGTTCCTTAGTAATCTAACTTTTGCCTACCCCACCTCACCAGCCTATGCTCAACTACTTGAAGTAACTTATACACACTTTGATCTCCCTTTCTCTGAGCCTTTGAACATTCTGCTCCCTCTTCTGGGAGATCAGATTTCCTGCTCCTCACAACCCACACTTGTTTGACTTGTTCCTGGATTCCAGGGCTTCAGGAAAACAACTTTTGGGAGAACAATTAATCTAAAATCCTTATGGGTATTGTGCCCTGTAGCCCAGTTCCACTCTGGGTTAGGAGTGTCTTCTGGGTACTCTCCCACACACTTCGCTCAGAACAGCCAAAGCATGCCCCTGATGTTACCATTCACTTCTCTCTCCTTTCTGTATGCTCACTAAGGGCAAGAACCATGCTGTGTTTGACTCTGTAGCTATCATAAGCACAGGACTTGGTGGGTCAGTGAATGCTGCTGAATTAATGAAGTGATGCTCAGCAATTCTGTTGATAGTGTGTTGCACAGTAAAATGATTGAGGACTAATGCCTGAAGATGTCAGTGTTATTAAAATAGTTCACGTAACAAATTATTCTACAATCAAATCAGAAGTATTTTTAAAATGTGGTGATTTTAAATAAAAAGCATACCAGTGAGACCTGAAAATCATAAAATGAGGCATGATGAAATCCTTCTAAGGGTAAAAGGGCATTTGGTGGGTGTTGGCAGAGTAAAATTATATTATTTGAAAACATTAGGAGGAACAAAGTTTCCTACAATTAACTTCTGTGTAATATCGCTAAGAATATTTGGCCATAATTATAGAGGATATACATTTGAAAAATCAGATTACTGTAATTAAAAACATTTATGGTTCCATTTTGAATACAATGTTCTGTTTAGTTCCATTGTCAATGCAGTATTGGTTAATGAAAAACAGAAGTCGCCTTTATGGGCACAGCCTCTATTTTAAAATAATGAGGCCAATTAAGCAAAGAGATTTATGTAATTAGAGCTTCTGACATGACAAGTCTGCAGATACTTTGTGCTGCTTTGCTTTATTTTTAAATTCCTTTTGGAAATCAAAACTGATATGAAAACCTTATCATATGGAAAAACTGAAAGAATATGAAAAGAATTTTACTGTTAATATATGATGTGCGAATGAAAAACTGTGATGTACACACAGTGTATAGTAAATTATTTAAAGATGTTAACAAAGGAAGGATACCTGCAGCATGTAGTTTATAAATGACCTTGAAGATGAGCCATCAGCATTAACTCCTTGTCTGCTGATGCTTACAGTTCATCACTGTGTCAAAACTCGTGCATCTGTTTCCACTTTAAAAATTGTTGAAATGATAGTTTTTAACATCAAGTGATAGAGACACAGGTAAGAAGCACATGAACAGGTTTATATTTTATGGTATTTGGATTGCATTTAAAATCAATGCCTAGTATAACAAACAGTGTGTTTAAGTGAAATTCAAATTATAAATATTATTTCTTTCTCAGAGTAACAGCTGTTAAAGGAATAGAATTTTGACAATAGCTTTTAAATATTTGATGATCAGTAGGAATGACTATTTTAATGTAGACCTTTTCTTCTTTTATGTATATAGATTATTTTTTAGATTCAAGTAGGACTACGTTCTTTAACAAATCTCAAAAATTTAAAAGCACTTTTTGTTTACTGGTGCCTAACACTTGTGCTTTCGGTCATTGTGAACCTTTTCTCCATAAAATGATTCACATATGCAAACACACACACACACACACACACACACACGCATTCCATAACATGGTAGGTATTATATGTACAAGCCCCCTGAATTTTGTGGTATATGTGTTGTCCTCAGACCAGAATTTTTTGCATCTAGCTTTCAGAAGGAGAAAGAGAGCTTGGGTAAGGCATATATGCTTTTAAAAATTGTTGGCTAACACATGACAAACATCACTTTTACTTGTACTTCATATTCAGATCCCACATGAGAACCAGTTATATCATTATACCTTGACACAAAGACTGAGAAATGTAGTCGATTGACGAGTGGCTTTTTTTGCCCTTTACTGTATGCCATGGGAGGGGGAGAATGAATGTTAAAGCCACTTCTGTCACAGCCAGTGTTATATCTGGTGGAAGCACCCTTACTATCCATTCTTTCAAAGAGTTAGTTATCAGACTTCTGTATAACACTCTTGATGGTTGTCTAACCGGGGTTAAATGTTTTCAATGTTTTGAAGGGATTCAAATACTGAAAAGTCTTTCCAACATATTGGCAAGACTCATATGCTTTCATATCTTGCTCACCTAGTTTTTGGATGGTATTAAATATTTTATGTTTGTCTTGAAATGTGGGCTTAGTATCATATCCAGCACTGAGATTTTAATGTGTATTATGGTTAGGAGAGTTGTATAATTTACCCCCTGTTTTATTTGTTTATTATTTGTTAGCACATTACAAGCATACATTAGTTTTTTGTGGGTTTTTTTTTTTGAGTGCTATCAGTCTTTGAGTTCATCTTGGGTTTGTGAGCGACATATCCTTTCATATGAATTATGTCCTGCATGTTAACCCTATAACTTTCAAATGCTTTGTTTTTCTGCTAAACATATTCACCTCTGACTCCCACCTCCTCTGCCAAAGCTGTTCTCACACTTTTACCATCTATTTTCCTACTTTTAAGGTAGTTCATAAATGTTCTGTGAAAAGTGGCTGAGGCTGCGTTATTAAGTTTCTATATTTAACTTTTGCTTTTTCTTCCATTGTTTGGTATGGTATCTCTAGTTTTCATAATTATGCTTCATACATGAATTTTATCAACAGGATAGTCTAATTCAGAATAGCTAAATGATATATATTTGAGTTTTGGTTTGCATTTGTTATTTAATTTTCTATATTTTTGAAAAGGAAAATTTGTGTATTTTATCGTTTAAAATGGTTCATGCATATTACAATATAGATATATATATATGGCAAGGAAGTAAAAATTATCTGAGATCACAATACCTAGAATGAGGCATTTTTAAAGACTAATCATTTACGGATTCTCTCTATACTCTGACAGATACATAACACATACATACTGGTCAACCTAGAGCAATATTTTAATGACTTTTTCCTCAATTTTAATGTTGTTGTTTTACTTGATGATGATGCATCTGCTACTTTAATTCCCTTCTTGTTGCTTCCTTGTACATTATACAAAAATTAACTCAAGATGGATTAAAGACTTAAATGTAAAACCCAAAACCATAAAAACCTAGAAGAAAACCTAGGCAAAACCATTCAGGACATGGGCTTGGGCAAAGACTTCATGACAAAAATACCAAAAGCTATTGCAACAAAAGCCAAAATTGACAAATGAGATCTTATTAAACTAAAGAGCTTGTGCACAGCAAAGGAAACTATAGTCAGAGTAAAAAGACAGCCTACAGAATGGAGAAAATTTTTGCAGTCTACTCATCTGACAAAGGTCTAATATCTAGAATTTACAAGGAACTTACAAAAATTTACAAGAAAAAACCAAACAATCCCGTAAAGAACTAGGCAAACTTTATGAACAGACACTTCTCAAAAGAAGACATTTATGCAGTCAATGAACATAAGAAAAAAAGCTCAACATCACTGATCATTAGAGAAATGCAAATCAAAACCATAATGAGATACCATCTCACGCCAGTAAAAACAGCGATTATTAGAAAGTCAAGCAGATTTTAATACTCTATGTTAATTACAGATTTTTCTTGGAAAGTGCTCATGCACTTCTGTTTAGCAACTGATTTTATAATTTTGCAGGCATTGCTATCTACTTGAAAATTTAGTGGCTTTTGTAGCACATAATTTTTCCATTTACAAAACTGGGCATATATCCCTCTTCACTCTGATACACCTTGTTGTAGTCTGATATCTCAAATGTTACTCGTAATATAAAAGTTTTTTTTAGAAAGAACAGTGATACTGAATCCATAAGTGGTATCTTTGCCTTTATTGGCACCATTTGTCTTTGATTATTTGTTGCCTAGTTTAGTATATGCATGTACTTAGCAAGGCATTGGGTTTATAATGGTGAGTAAAATAGTTATGTTATGTTGTCTTATGCAACTTGTAATTGTGAGGAGACAGCCATTACAGAAATACATTTACGAACAAATAAAAAGTTTTCACTGAGATGAGTGACAGGAAGGGTGTGTTGAGTGACATGGCCCAGGGGATTAGTTAACAAAGTTGATCAAGTGGAATCCACAGAGAGGGTTGCCCTGAGATGCAGGGAGACTGCTAGCTGAGACTTCTAGGATGATAGGATAGAATGTAAAAAAGGCTTGTAGTAGGAAGCTATGTGTCCACTTGAATAAGTCTAAGACGGCCATGTCAACTGTTTTGATCTTTATTCTAACAAAAGTTCAAAGGTGATAGATACCCAATAGGGTAATGTGATCTAAAATGAATTTTGAAAGAATCAGTGTATTTGCAACTTGGAGAAAAATGGTAGAAGGTGAATGAAGGTGCAGGGTTCCCACTGCTAGGATTCAGTTGTGAGAAATGGTAGCTTGCAATAAGGTGATTGTTGGAAGTGGGCATGAAGAGAAGCAGGTGAATTCTGCAGATATCTGGTGGGAATGATTGAAAAGATTTGGTGGCTAGTGAATTTAGTATTTAAAGATGCAGGGGAAGAAAGCATCTAAAAGGATGCTCAAGTTTTGGGTGACAAAATAAAATGGGATTTGGCACCATTTACTGAGTTGTGAAAAACTACCATTCACCGGCTTCTCTTCAGGAAAGTGTAACAATTTTCATTTTTCCTGAGTAGGGTGTATTGCTGTGAGTGACTCCCATTTGAATCAAGTGTGTAATAAATGATATAGACAAAGCTAGATTATAAATTGTGGAAAATTATAATTAGAGGGATATTAAATGTCATGATGTTCTTTCCAGAGCGTAAGCCTCTTTATCATCAGAAAATACAATATTTTTAAGGAGTAAAGATGATTGCTCCTTGTCTTGTCCAGTATGCTAACCCCAGTCACACTTTTTTGTGGTATGTTACATATTTTATAAAACTTCAAGTTGAAATATTATTGTATTGTATACTCTGTTACTGACTTTTTAAATGGTTATTTATACTGTTGAATTTTTATTACCCAAATATATGTCCTGGTAAAAATACAAAAATCTTAGAGTTTAGAGAAGACTATTAAGTGACTTTTCAGTGTAAAATTATCCAATAAAAGATTTCAGGCTATTCTGCTCTGCATAATCATTCTTTAAATAATGTCTCATTATATTTTAATTTATTAACAGTGACCAAAAATGAAATTTAAAAAGTTTTACTGGAATAGAAATGAATATTCGCAAAAAGAAAACTAAGGCAAAAACATTTTTTCAAATGTTAATTTTGATATTTTGTGTTTTTTAAGCTAGCATTATTTTAATATTTCCAACTTTAACTGAATTTTAAAAGTCAATAGATTTTTCACATTTTAAAAAACTAACTTATTATTCTTTTTATAGGTCTCATATCTTTTGGGTGAACAGAAGTCTACCTTTGTGGGGCTTACAGGTTATGTACAATTTTGTTTTATCCCTGTATCTCTGGGTTTTTTCATATTCACGGAAAAATACTGTTAGAAAGCTTGTGATGTTCAAAGTGAGTTTGTCGTTCTGCTTGATTAATCTTCATGCACATCTTGAACTAACATTTTTATTATTTTCTTCTTTGTCTGAGCCCCGCATTCCACCTCTTGAGGATTTCCTCATGATCAGGATTAGATTTTAAAAAGCTTTTGAGAGTTTGGAGAAAACGAAAGTAAACTAGTGCTATAAGGCTCCACAAGTTTTCCCAGACTACTTTAGGTATTCCTGTTATGTCATTCCTTTATTAAAGCCCATAACCAGGTTTGCTTTTCACCTCGTATTCTGTGTCTGGAATGTGGTAGAATATCAATAAATAATTACTAAGTGAATGAACAAATTGAACAATGACTCATATCACCATAAGAGCTTAGCTCCTAAGTTCATATAAATAAAATAAAAGTTATTCCCTAGCATAAAAGGAGTCTTTAAGAAAGACTAAGAAAATATGAACGAGCACAACATGTCTGATTTATATTGTTGATGTGTTCCCTAGAGTCTCCGTTACTTCTTTTTTGTGTTTTGTTTTCTACTGAATTTCATACCCAGCAAACTTTTTGTAAGTTTCTATCTCATCTACTTCTGTTTACTTACTACAGATCCTTTTTATTTTCTTTAGCTTTTAAAAATTACAAATTAATTGGAAGAATAGAATCACCAACATCAAAAAAAAATTGCAGGTAGGAAGACACTTGAGTCCAGAGAAAAGAGAAAGACTTTAAGACTCACTGCTTAGGCACAATCTTTAAAGTACTTTATTTATTTACTTAAAATTGTATGCGTTTATAGAGTACGAGTGCAGTGTTATTACACAGATATTTTGAGTAGCGGTGAAGCCTAGCTTTTTACTATATCCATCACTCGAATAGTGTATGTTACGTCTTCATCAAGTAATTTCTCATCACCCATCCCTTGTTACCTCTCACTCTTTTAAGTCTTCAATCTCTCTCATTCTACTCTCATTCCTCATGCCTTTTCACAAGATAATTGTGAAGTCTGTACATTTGTATGTGATAATGAATTATTTTAAGTATGTGTGCATTGTGATCATAACCATGAAATCAAATTTTTACTGTGTCTGAGTATTTTGTTTTGTTAAAAGTTGTTTTTTTACATTTCCTTACTTTGACTTCTGTTGCAATATCATATTAATTTATAATTAACTCTTAAAATATTGAAATTTTCATTAAATTGTTGTCTTTTAATCTGAGCTATCCTTTAATTAAGTGCACATTTAAAATAAATTGTTTTAAGAAGAGCCATATATTATCTTCAAATATATTTTGATCTATTCAAATTGCTTTTTAAAATAGTGATATTTTAAAATAATAATGATGCTCATTTTAAAACGGTACTTTCAGTAACGTGTTAAAAATGTTCTAGAGATCAACTAACACCATGTACCTCCACAAAAAAAGGATAAGTAATTATGATCTAGAGGATTTATGGAGAAAATAAAAGAGATTAGAGTTTTCTCTCATAATAATGCCTGGCTACTGCACATACTTCTGAACATATTTTACTTACACTGCCATGCATTTTATCTGTTTTCTTATTGTTCTCATGTTTTAATATTCTTTTAAATTCAAAGTTTTTATCCTGACAGGAGACAAAATGTAATCTCCAGAGTATCTGCTATTCTCATTTAGTCTTAAACCTCAAAATCTATAAACACATATGTTTGCCTGAGTCACTTTTTGTTTACATTTGCTTATTTTATTCTATTTATCTATCCTAAAGTCTTAGAGTATTTAGCACAGAATAATTTTATTACCTTTTCCAGTTACTTTTTGTGGTGCAGTAATATATTTTTGAAAGTTAACAGTAAAGATGGCATGTACAATAGAGAATGTAGAGAAAGACAGAAGCCTACATAGGAAGATAGGACTAACACTTCTATCTGCACAAGGGGAACTGGTTATGAAATTCATTCAAATAAAATCTGAAAGTATTTTGAAGTGCTGATATGGTCTATTTTGTTTAGTATTCGAAGATACAGCCTTTTAATTTTGTTTGATGTGGGTTATAGGCTTGAATATACTATTAAACTTAAAGTGTATATTATTTCATTTTCTGTATTTTCTGAAGAGAAATGCTAATTTTGATACAGATGGTGGTGCTTCTGGGATACAGCAGTTGTCTTTGGTGGACAGTTCTGTGTGATTGTATGTATTAGAAACACACACACACACACGTAGCTGGGCTTGGTGGCTCATGCCTGTAATCCCAGCACTTAGGGAGACTGAGGGGGGTGGATGCTAGAGCCCAGGGCCTCAAGACCAGCCTGGACAACATGATGAGACACTATTTCTCTTAAAAATTTTTTTTTTTCAAAAGAAACACACACATAAAAGAACCTGTTCTTTATATATCATGTAAACTTCAGCCAGTCTATTTTAATACCACCTTCACATTTTGAATAATAAATAAAAATGGTTTATTAAGGAGTATTAGAATGTATGAAAATTAAGCTGTAGCACAGGAGACAGCAAACTATGGCCAGCAGCCTGTCATCTGTGTATAGAAGATAAAGTGCCACCTAATAACTCCTGTTATACACACACATATTTGTAAATGCACATATATTTAAATAAAGTTAGTAGTATGGCCAAGAGTGTATACAGTTTAATTTTATTGTGTTTTCTCATTAAGTTACAATTTACGTTTCAGGTTTCAGTGGCATTGATAAGTCTGTTTGAAACAATATTACTTGGTTATCTTAGTTATAAGGTAAGTTATTTTAATTAGCAGTTTCCTGCTGATAGAACACATTGCTAGTATTTGCTCAGTATTCCTCTATTTATAATTTGCACTTAAGGATAAAGCTGACTCTTCTTAAGCCACTTTAATTGTTTTGAGTCTTTCTAGTAGATGATAAAAAGCTGTATTAATATGATAATGTTTTCCTTGATGACTTACAAATGCTTTGCTAGTTCCTATGGGTTTACTTACCCATTATATGCATGATGTAGTGAGGCAAGCAAATGGAGTGGTTCAACTTTATCGTATTCAACTTTGTTTTTTTTCTGATGTGTATACAAAATATTGAGAAAGCAAAAACATGTCTGTTAGGAATTATTTTAATGAATTATCTTATTTTTTGATAAATCTTTGGCTAACATGATTTAACAAGTATGTATTGAGCACTTATTTAATGAAGAGCTCTATACTTCACATGATTCTTTTCTCAGTGAGTTTACAATCAAGAAAGGGGGATTACAGCAGAAAATCATACAAATAATAGTAATACAAGCAGAATATAAAGGGTACTTCCAGTGAGGTACAAAGTACTATGGGGTTTTATACAGAGAGCTCATATCATGGAATGAAAAGGAAACACTAGCCCTTGAATCATAGTGATTTCAATAAGGCAAGATGAAAAGATAGGACAATAGAGATTGATAAAATGAGCAAAGGCATAAAGGAAGGACTTTGCATGTAAAATTGGAGGAATAATAAATATATTTGGCTAGAATATGGGGGCATTGTATAGCAACATGTAATTTTAGATTGATGGGAGATGACTAACACAAGATTCTGTAATTTAAATTCAGTTTTAGGAATATTGCTTAGAATCTGTATGCAGTTCAGATCAAATAGACATTATGATGAAGTGTGTCTGCTCAGTTAAGATATATTGCCGTATGAAAGGAAAACTGACGGTAAGATTTTAGGTGGATGAAAAGAATTGCCAGATTTAATGAAAGATTAATTATGAAGGTAGAAGCTAAATAAATTGTCAACTGATTAGTTGACATAAGTGAAGAGAAGGAAATTTATACCATTCTAGTGGTTTCTGAGTTTGAATGACTGAAAATATGGCAGTAAAACTAAAAAACAACTGTATCAAGAAAAAATATTGGGGTCCACATAGATTAAATAATGGAATTAGTTTTGGAGGTGATGAATTTTAGGTACTTGTGAACATACAGATAAATAAGGTATGCAGACAATTGAGAATGAGAATCTGGAATTTTTGAGAGAGAGATTTATTAAGACTTGTCAGTCATTTTCACAGAGACAGTAAAGGAAGCCATGAAAGTCTATTATGCATGGGTTAATTACCAGGGTGGAAGCTAGGGCTTATGTTGATGGAGATGTTTAAATTGAGGATTTTGGAGGAAGAATAGAGCAATAGGGAAGACAGAGAAGTTAAAAAAGTTAGAAAGTCATTGAAATGGTGACAAGGCACCATTTCAATGGTCATAATCATTACCAATTTTTGTTAATAGCCTTTTTATCTGCTATATCAAGTATACTTAAGGTTATGTTTTTGCAGAAATCTTATCTAGCAATCAATTTCTTTTGTCACCCAGGCTGGAGAGCAGTAGCACGATTATGGCTCACTGCAGCCTCAAAACCCCCTGGGCTTAAGCAGTTCTCCCACCTCAGTCTCTTAAGTAGCTGAGACCACAGGTGCACACTGCCACCTGCCTAATTTTCGTATTTTTTTTTAATAAAGACGGTGTTTTGCCTTGTTGCCCAGGCTGGTCTTAAACTCCTTGGCTGAGGTGATCCTCCCACCTCAGCCTCCCAAATGGCTGGGATTACAAGCATGAATCACTGTGTCTGGCCGTTTCTCACTTTTTAAAACATTAGAGTTTTGAAGATGACATTCTTTAGACTATTATTTAATTCTAAATTTAGAGCAGGAAGTTTTTACAAACTCACCCTGTTTTTAGGCTCACTTTTTTTTTCATTTTAATTCCATTATTGTCATATTAAAAAAACCGCTAATTTCTAAGAATGTCATATTGATAAATAAGAAAGTATAGAAACAAAAGAATGACAGCTTTAAAAACTTTAGGGCGGGTGATTAAAATTTATGAGAAGACATAGGATGTTAGAAATGTCTGAGGAATAAAAAGTATTATATGAAAGCATATGTGCTATGTCAAGTGTAAGAAGCTTTAGGAAATGCTATTGAGTTGACAGATGAGGAGGTCATTTGCTAATCACCTGCAATAATCCAGTTATAATGGTATGCAATTGAGTGTCAAAATTGTTAAATGGAGCATTTGTTTGACTGGGGTAGGTACTTATTCAAAGTAGTAGGATGAAGCAAAGAGGACTGTTTCTTGAGAAAAAACATCTGCATTTGTTTAAAAAAGAGACAAAGTACAAGGGAGAAGTGAAATACTACAGGAAAGTTTGTAAGAAGTAAGAATAGGCTGGAACAGATACCTGTGTTTTAATGTTTAGCTTTGGAAAGTCTCCATTCTCTTGAGAGTACAGAAGGCGAAATGTGATGCATGAAGAAATAAAGAAGGGAGTGGTGCTGGGATTACAGATGTGAGCCACCATGCCTGGCCAAGTTAAATTTTTTAAAGAAAAGTAATATACAGACCCACAGAAATGGATATTGTATTGCACTAGCAATTGTATCCACTGCTGATATTATTCTTTGATACTTATAATTCTGAAACAGTAATATTAATAGCAGATCCATATATAACTTTTTTGTTTTTTGTTTATATATGTATATTTATAGAGAGATATGATGTATATGCTTATCTATGTATATACTCAAGTGGTGCATGAAGAAATAAAGAAAGAAGCTAGAGAAGGGAAATGAAAGCACTTATACATGGTAGTCACACATCCCTAAATTACCTAGACTAAATCAATGATAAGCAACAGAGGTGAAGATAATAAAGAAAGGTCTTTTAAGGGTTTATTAGTATACCTACTTTTCAAAATATGTGCTCTATGAATATGTCCTGATTGACAAATCTGGATACTGGATAATAAAATTAAATTAAAAATCAAATAAACTAGTGTCCCAGATATTATCTTTAATATTCATTAATATGCATGTATACATATGATAAATGTTGAATGTGATATATAAATAATGGTATGCTTTAAAGTGAGGCATGTGTGTTTTGGAGTAAATTAATTCTATCTCTTCCACTAGTACAGGAGTATATACAGGACTGTAACATAGCCAAAATATTAATCTGCATTCAAAGAAGGATTTGCTTCAACTTCTGGCTAAAATGAAATAAGAAATTAAGATTAGTGTTTTGCTAATATAACTCTTAGAACTAATTGTAAAAGCAATCTTGAAAACACATATAGAATCAAGATAATTTTCCATTGCAATCATATGATGATGACATTCATAATCAATTATTGCTTATAATTTATAAGATTAGAGCAGAAAATTATAAGACCTAGCAGGCAGAGCTAGATGATAAATAATTATTTCTATTTCAACCCTCATAAACTTTAATGGCTTAGTTGGAGGAAATGTAGACAGCAGTTAAGTCCAGTGTGTTACAGAGAAAACAGATAGGATAAATAGGAGTTAATGTGACAGTAGAAGGTAGGTTGCTGTTAATTATCTTCTTTTTTTCTCTTATAAATATAGTCAAATATGCGAACTCTTTGGCTCCTTCAACAGAATGTTGTAAAATTTTTTTAGAGTGAGTAAATCAAGTAATTGGTAATTACTTATGGTCTATAAATGAGGCATGTTTGGATAGCAGAATTTAAAACATACTCCTTCCCTCAAGTTAGATTTTTTTTTTTTCAGACAAGGTTCTCAACTCTGTTGCTCAGGCTGGTGTGCAGTGGTGCGATTGCCTCTACCTCTTAGGTGGTATAGATCCACTCACCTCACCCTCATGAGTAGCTGGGACTACAGGTGTGCACCACCATGCCCAGCCAATACTTGCTTGTTTAAAAAAATAAGAGATGGAGTTTTGCCATGTTGCCCAGGCTGGTCTCGGAACTCCTGGGCTCAAGTGATCGCCTGCCTCCTCAGACTCCCAAAGTGCTGGGATTACAGAGGTGAGCTCCCATGCCTGGCCAAGTTAGATTTTTTAAAGAAAAGTAATATACAGACACACAGAAATGGATATTGTATTGCACTAGCAATTGAATCCACTGCTGATATTATTCTTTGATACTTATAATTCTGAAATAGTAATATTAATAGCAAATTCATATGACTTTTTTGTATTTGTTTATATATATATATTTATAGAGAGATATGAAGCATATGCTTATATATATTCAATATTTAAATACATTTTAATACAGCATTATGCAAGCACTTTATAATTCTTGAAACTGGACATTCTAAAATAAGCATAACTAAATCATTAACAACTAAAATAGTTTAAACTTTCATTAAGACTGTAGGTTTTGAAAATCAGACTAAGTTAAAGTGAAATTAGCTAGAACTATTAAAATACATGTTGAGTTTAGCAGATAATGAATTAAAATCCATGACATGAACTTATTTGTCTTCTGTCATATAGAAGTGCAGGTCTGTGCTTAAATCATCATTCCATTCATGTTTATAGCTGGTTGGCAAAACGACTACGGTAATCACCCAACACTAAAGTTCTTATTCTTTTGTTGTCATAAATACCCTCTAATTCTTTATCAACTGCTTTCAAAATGAAGCTCTATTTATGCACACACATTCATTAAATCAAAAGGATACAAAAACAAACTCTGGCACAATTTTCAAACCTCCACACAAAAAAATTAATCATACCTAGAAGCCTTTTGTTAAATCTGCAATTCTTTTTTCTATAATCAGATTACAAAAAGCAACAATTTTGAAAGTTTAACACCACACTGGCTTATTTCTGGAAAAGAAATAAGAAATATTAGTCCAGGACTTCTGAATACCAGATACTGTTGATTTTGCTTATTTGCCCTGAAAATGGTAAATCTAAATATTGTTGGGTTTATATGTACAAATACAAAATAAGACTGTCATTGCATTACTATACTATTTAAAATTCATCCAAAGAAGACAAATTATCAGTCCTTTAATTAAAATTTTAAAATACAGGTATTCTTAACATTTAAGAATAAAAAGTATTTCTAAAACATTCATTGGCCCAGTCAGAGCTCACAACAAACAAACTCCTGTAACTCATATAATTTTTAAAGTGCTCTTTAGAGTTGCATAGGCAGTAGTTCCAAGTTTCTACTTTTCTTGATGATAAAAACAAAAGTGCGATGCATTTTAGAAAATCTCATATTTTTCTGCATTATTATTGGTTAAAAATAATGTATCCATACTAAATGTAGACTAACTGGATTGAGGTTTTTTAATATTTCATTGAATTCTGTCAATAAAAAGAGGAACACAGAGAGGACTGCACACTGAGAGCAGATACAGCTACTACTTAGAAACAAGTTAGTTTTTGGAAGAAGAAGAAGATTTTTTATCTCATTCATGAAAATCAGATTAAATGAAAAATGTCTTTAATATAATTTTGAAAGGCATTGTGCTTGCCTTTCAATTTTATTTCTTAGTTTTCTTGCATAGTGGCATTGTGTGAATGCATACCTTTTTTCATCATAATAGCATTTATCCTTAGGTTTTAGTGATGAAGGCTTATTGGAACTCATTCTTGGCCAATGAAACTTGTGGATCCTTTCCATATTTATTTTTTATTAGCTATTTTTTTTTTTTAGAATAAAAAGAATGAAAGAGAGAAAGGAAGAGGAAGAGATTTTAGAAAAAGAAAAGGAGAAAGAAAGAAACAGCAAAAGAAAGAAAAAATGAAAGAGAAAGAGGAAGAGATTTTAGAAAAAGAGTGAAAAGGAGAAAGAAAC
>CAUYQU010097042.1:0-12943 GCA_963574635.1 Cheracebus regulus | reverse complement strand
TTTTTTTTTCTTTTTTCTTAAAATACTTCAATTGATCAAAAACGAACTCAATCTCCAAGGTGAGAGTAGAGTTGATGATAGGGTCAGGGAGCTGACCTCAATCAAAAGTTGAGAAGAAAAGCATGTGGGAATAACAACATCCTTGGTTTAGAATTTACCCTCAAAGCTTCAGCTGAGCTTATGAATGTCATTGGGATATTTGCTGGACTTTGCACATACCCCTTCAGTTTCTACACAGGGCCAGGCATACCACGGTGGTGGTGATGGTGCATTGTGTTTTTAATCTTAGGTTCATTGTTAGAGCCTAAAACACAAAATGGGATTTGAGAAGTGTCAATTTACTTGAACCAAACTGAAAAAAGGTTTTCTCCACCTCTGCAAAATGAAGCTGCAGAATTCACAACAGTTTTAATTATAACACACTAAATAGATACAATCAGCAGCTCTTTGCTCTGACTTTGAAACCTCTACCTATTTTTATCTCCAGACAAATAATAGGCAGCTGGGGAAAGTTACTACATTATGAGTGGGTTATTGAATCTCCGAGTATCAACAACCTCTGTGGCATTACATTGCATTGTATGCTAAAGAAAATCAGAAAATCATTGTATCCAGGTTGGGCACAGTGGCTCATGTCTGTAATCTGAGCACTTTGGGAGGCCAAAGTGGGTGGATCACTTGAGGTCAGGAGTGTGAGACCGGCCTGGCCAACACAGTGAAACCCTGTCTCTACTAAAAAAAAAATAGAAAAATTGGCCAGGCATGGTGCTGCGCACCTGTAATCCCAGCTACTTGGAAGGCTGAGGCAGGTGACTCACTTGAACCAGGGAGGTGGAGGCTGCAGTGAGCTGAGATCACGCCGCAGCATTCCAGGCTGGGCGACAGAGCGAGACTCCGTCTCAAAAAAACAAAGCAAAACAAAAGAAAATAATTGTATCCAAAGATACAAGATGAGCAAAAATATTTCAAGAGTTCTTAGAAGAAATTTTCTTCCCATAGTCAAAGATTAAGCACATTAAAACTACTGCTCTATGGTAACTTTAAAGCATAATTTTCCCCTTGAATTTCAGGAAAGCCCTGGAAAGAGGGGCAAGATTCTCCCTTTCTCACCTCCCCATGACCTCCAGGACCTTGGAGGTCAGGCTTGGAAAATGAAGGTCGCGACAATTACTACCACAACCCAGATATGGAGGAAGGTGGAGGACCTTGAACAGAGCCCACCAGAAGGAGATGACTGGGGTCACGGTGGCCTCCAAGGCCAGGGAAGGCCCTGAGGTTGCTGCCCTACCTTTCTGCTCTTGGCTTCACTTCTTTGCTTCTCCCCTAGAAGATTCTATCAGAATTGCTTTGTGCCCAGGAATGGGCCTGTGATGAAGACTCTGACTGACTTCTTCCTCTATACTTTGGGATTGCATCATTGAACTCAGTATCCTGAACCAGCATAAGAAAGGGAATGGAAAGTGGAAGAAAATCTGATGCAAGAAGAAAACAGACACTCATGTTTTCACACAATTTTCAAAGCTATCTGCACTACAAATGAGGAAACTGAGATTTATAGAAGTGAAGAGACTTGCTGAAGACCACAATTTGGTGGCTGAAGCTGGTTTGAATTTTATACTAACGCAAATCTTTTTTTAAATTTTGGACAGGGGTCTCACTCTGTTGCCCAGGCTGGAATGCAGTGGTGTGATCATGGCTCACTAAAACCTCAGCCTTCAGGGCTCAAGCCATCCTCCCACCTCAGCCTTCCGAGTAGCTGAAACCACAGGGTGCACCACCGCACCCGACTAATTTTTGTATTTTTTGTAGAGATGAAGTTTTGCCATGTTGCCCAGGCTGGTTGTGAACTCCTGAGCTAGAGTGATCCACCTGCCTTGGCCTTCCAAAGTGTTGGGATGACAGGTTGAATCACCACACCTGGCCTCACATCTTTTTATTGTATTTGATTTTTTATTTTTGTTGATACATAGTAGGTGTATATATCTATGGTGTGCATGAGATATTCTGATATAGGCATGCAATCCATAATAATCACATCAGGGACATGGCATACCCATCGTCTCAAGCATTTATCATTTCTTTGTGGTACAAAAATTCCAATTATACTACTTTAGATTATTTTTTTTCTTTTTTTTTCCTTCCTTTTTCTTTTTGCGAGATCTGGGCTCTAGTACTTGCCATACTTTGGATATTTTTATGTGTACAATAAATGATTGTTTACTGTAGTCACCCTTTTGTGCTATCAAATACTAGATCTTATTCATTCTATCTGACTATATTTTTGTAGGTATTAACCATCCTCCCTCTTCTCTACCCACTACCCTTCCCAGCCTCTGGTAACCATCATTCTACTATCTCCATGAATTTAATTTCTTATTTTTTTTTCTGAGACTGTCTCTGTCACCCAGGCTGGAGTACAGTGACGCCATCTTGGCTCACTGCAACCTCCACCTCCTGGGTTCAAGTGAGGTGGAGGTTGCTTCAGCCTCTTGAGTAGCTGGGATTACAGGCATGTGCCACCACACCTGGCTAATTTTTGTATTTTTAATAGAGACAGCATTTCGCCATATTGGTCAGGCTGGTCCCGAACACTTGACCTCGTGATCCACCCGCCTCAGCCTCCCAAAGTGCTGAGATTATAGGCGTGAACCACTGTGCCCTGCCAATTGTCTTAATTTTTAGCTCCCACAAATGAGTGAGAGGATGTGAAGTTTGTCTTTCTGTGCCTGGCTTGTTTCATTTAACATAATGACCCCCAGTTCCATCCATGTTGTTGTAAATGACAGGATCTCATTATTTTTTATGGCTGAATAGTACTCCATTGTGTATGTGTACCGCATTTTCTTTATGCATTTGCCTGTTGATGGACACTTACGTTGCTTCCAAATCTTGGCTATTGTGAATAATGCTTCAATAAATGGGAGTGCAGATAGCTCTTCAATATACTGATTTCCTTTCTTTTGGGTACATACTAGCAGTATACATGGTAAGACGTGCTTGCTTCCTCTTCACTTTCTACCATGATTGTAAGTTTCCTGAGGCCTCCGAGCCATGCTTTCTGTACAGCCTGTAAGACTATCAGTCAATTACATCTCTTTTCTTCATAAATTACCTACCCTCAGTTAGTTCTTTGTAGCAGTTTAGTTTTTATATGGTTTAGTTTTTATATGGTTTATACCATATAAAATGTTTAGTTTTTATATGGTTGTGTCCACCATATTTTGACCTGTAACATTTGCACTTGGGGTCTTGTTTAAGAAATCTCTTCCCTGAGGTCTCAGAGACATTTCCCCTCACCTTTTGGTATCTGGGTCGTGTATTTACTTTTCATATTTGGGTAATGAATCCAATAGGACTTTGCCTTTGTTACACAGTGTGAGGTAGGGATCCAACTCTATGCTCTCCATCTAGTGAGGGGGTTTCCCCATCATTGCTGCTAACACATTCATCTACACATCCATCTTTTCCCCACAGGTCTTGTGTGCCCCTGCTTTCCTGTGCCTGTCCAAGGTCCATGAAGGCAGTTTTGGGTTTTTGCAGGCTGCATCCATCTTTTTATGTTAGGACCAAATTGTCTTATCACTCTGACTTTGTATAATGACTTCATGCAGGGGAAGTACTCTGTTCTCCCTCACCCTTGTATTGCCAAATGTTCATAGCTCTTCTAGGACCTTGCTCATCTCGATGCACTTTAAAATCCATCTTTTTGAGTTTCTCAAAATGTGTATAGAAAATCAGCAGTCACTCACTAATTAAATACTCTCCTTTAAGTGAAAAATAGTATATGTTCAGGGAAGCACTGTGATCTACTTTAAACCTAGGAATGAAGCTCCAAGTGTTAACAGTGATTTAAAATCCATTCCATCAAGTTTTGGTTAGTCTGGGGCACCAGTAAATGCTCATTTCCAAAAGTGCTTTGCCTTTGAAGGCTACTAATGCGTGCAGTGTGTTACCATGGCAGCGGTTACTTTTAGTTAGTACTTTTTATAGATTAAAGTGTTACACCCTGGCGTCTATTCATGTAAATGCATAAATCTTAAGACAGTATGGTACTTCATGTAATGTAGATATTTAATGGAACAGTCAGACTTGACTGACCAGAAATGGAAAATTTTGAACCTTTAGATTTGATATGGACATGCAGTGTTACCAAAAATAAAAAATTTCCTGACTTTTTTTTTTAAATATAAATTTACCTTGCTGTCCATTTAACTTGGTCAATATTTAATAAATTGTGGCTGAAGTGTAGTGTCTGTCAGAAATCTGCACATATTACTTCATTTTCCACCCTGCAGTAAAATCTCCAATTATTGTGGGGATTCAGAAGACTTGGAGAACAACATGTTTTCCAATCAAATATGGGAGACGTCAGTGGAGTCCTGGGTAGGAAAGAGTATATGGGGCTGGATTTGGATATTGGCAGTGACTTTTATTAGCCATGTGGCCTTGAACTTCAGTTTCTCCAGTCATAAAATGGAGATCATCACATCTACTTTGCACAGCAGTTGTGAAGATTAATTGTATCTTCGTTAAGTGTTATCTATGATTAAAAAAATGACTAGATAATGATTTCAAGTCAATATTTAAGACAGAAAGAGAGGATGGAAATATCAAGTACAAAAGTACTGAGGAAAGTCAATAGTCAATGATCCTGGTGGATGTGAGGTCTCAGAGACAGGGGAGCTGGGCACAGCTTCCACTCACATAAGGGGAGAAGGACACAGAGGCAGAGATCAGCAGGGCAGTGGGCCTGGCAGAGGGACTATGGGGCTGGCGGGGTGAGACTTGGTCAGGAAAGACAAAGGGGTGGCGGTAGGAGGCTCCAAGTGTGGGCTGAGAGCTCTGTGCCTTACACAGAGAGTGGCCTTACACTGTGCCTTATACAGAGGTGACAAGAAGTGTTTTGGAAGGGAGATCTGGCAAAAGAAGGGGCACATGGAGACAAGCATGAGGGCTGGATGTGCCCCCGGCCTCAGGACAGCAAGGCCTGAACCCAGGGGGGATGTAGAGAGTGAGATGAAGATGAGAATCTCACAGTCACAAGGAAGAGGATACAGGGATTATCTCTACTGGAAACAGGAGGAGTGGAAAGAGCCAAAAATGGTCTCCGAAGCTTTGACCTCTTCTGATGAACAATTGTTTAAAGCAACAATAATGACAATAACAAAACAGTCGTCCCTTGGCGTCTGAGGGATATTGGTTCCTAGACTCAGCTTCTTGCCATGTGAATCTCCCTAGCTTGCTTTGTCAGAGCAAGCATGTGAGAAGAGTCTTAAAAAGATGGGAGTCACTGTCTTTTATAAGCTAATTTCCAAAGTGGTATCCATCACCCTTGCTGTGTTTTATTCATTAAAACCAAATCACTGAGTCCAGCGCACATACACAAGGAGAAGGAACTACATAAGGGCACAAAGACAAGGAGATGGGGATTGCTGGGAGCCATGCTGGAAGCTGCCTACCATGCTAGGGGACTGAAGAAGTAGAAGTACTCAACCAAAATAGGGCAGGAGGATGGAAATCATTTAGGACCCATATGATGAACTCGGATGTAGTTATGGTATATGAACTAATGACGTGGCATCAAAACCAGAATCCATGTGAGCCATGGGAGAGCTCTAGAAAGAAGGCAACCTATGGACATAGATTAGGAAGCATCCTATTTTGGCCACGTGCAGGACATGGATGCTTAGCTTCATCGCACATGTCTGCAAAACAAATGAGTCTGCTACAGTCAAGCTGTCAGACAGGGCTGTGGTCTCGTCAGAAGGTACAACAGGAAAAGTATTTACTTCCAACCTCATTCACATAGTTGTGAGCAGGATTCAGTTCTTTGCAAGATACTAGGATTAGGTTCTTAATTCTTTACTAGCAGTGGCCTTGTGAGAAGTCTTGACCTGGATAACCCAACTCAATTGTGCCTGGATATCTGACCCACAGAAACTATGAGATAATAAATGTGCTTTTTAAGCCACTAAGTTTTGGTGTGATTTGTTATGCAGCAACAGATAATTAATACACCTAGTTTCCAACTCTGATCCTATCTATCAGTTACCATAAGGCACCTAAAAGTTCTCCCACCCTTCCAAGTCCTCAAAATGTATGCTTTTCTGGAGTTTGAGAGAAAGTAATGGGCCACTTAGGGAGGAAGCTATTGGTCACTGCATCGCTCCAGGCACCCTTTCCCCTGTTGGACAACTGCTTCTCCAGTGTAATCCTGCTCTAGCTTTTTTGCTGGAAAACAACACTCCCATCACTCTTTCGCCTTGGACTTCCTGTGTTCCCCAACTTGGCTTGGGTCCAGACTGTATTTGTCTGTGTCCCTGACCTGGATTTCTACTCCAGAACCTAACTGCTGCATGTCTAAACTGATCTGGTCAGCAAATTTCTTATTGCTGCTGCATTTGATAGTTGGTTTGTGGCATTCCTGTCCTTTCATTGCACCTGCACAAATCAAAACAGCCTTGGCAGCCCTGTAAGATGACGATTCCATTCCCCAGCAATACAGAGCCAGGTCCAAAGTTGCCAAATCAGGTTCCTGACTGCTCCTGGCACCCAGCCCTGGCCCATGGCTCCCTGACTGATCTTCCTGACCTTTGCCTCTGCCACCTCAAGGAGGCGTGAACTATCTTTCAAAGGCATGTGCCAAGTTCTGAGCTTGTTCTTCCCATCCTTCCAGGGAGCATGGGATGGCACTTGCAGACATGCCGGCTCTTCAGGAGGTGATGTGCATGCACCAGCTCCAGGTAGAGTTGGCAACAGGTACTGCCACTCAGTGGCACAGTGGTGACTCATGAAAGCAGTGGGGAGTGGGACATGGTGGCAGAGAATCAGTTCCCAGGCCCTGCTCAGCAATTATGGAGTTTATTAACTTACTGCCAGGAAAATAGAGTAAAGGTCCCTTTTCCTGACTTCCAAGGGCTTCTACAGACTGATGCCAACCTGCTCGCTCAATCTGTTCTTTACTGTGAGCCCTCTGCTCCCACTGCCACTTTCTAGTCTAGAGGTCTTTACTTTAAAAAGTATTTCTTCTACCCTGCTGCTGCTGCTTCTCCTTCTTCTACTTCTCCTCCTCCTCCTCTTCTTTCCTCTCCTTCTTCTTCTTCCTCCTCTTCTTTCTCATATTCCACTTCCTCTCCTTCTCTTTCTCTTCCTCCTCCTTTTTTTGAGACAGGATCTCACTCTGTCACCCAGGCTGGAGTGCAGTTGTGTAGTCTTGGCTCACTGCAACCTCTGCCTCCTAGGTTCAAGCAATTCTCATGCCTCAGCCTCCTGAGTAACTGGAACTACAGGTGTTTGCCACCATGCTTGACTAATTTTTGTATTTTTAGTAGAGACGCGGTTTCTCCATGTTGGCCAGGCTGGTCTCGAACTCCTGGCCTTAAGTGACCTACCCACCTCAGCCTCCCAAAGTGCTGGGTTTATAAGCCACTGCACACAACCAAAAATATTTATTATAAATAAATGGATGAGCCTCACAGACATGTGGGGCAGAAGAATCTGGACAAAAAAAAGAGTAAAGACTGTGTGCTCCACTTTGGTGACATTTTACAATAAGCAAAATTCATTTAAGTGGAAAAAGAAAGGTTATACTAGTTGCCCCTGGTTATACTAGTTACCTGGAAAGGGACATGAAAGAACTTTCTGGAGTGATGGAAATCCACTATATCATGATAGGGATGTGAGTTACAGAGGTGTGTGTGTTTGTTAAAATAAGGCCGGGTACAGTGGCTCACACCTGTAATCCCAGCACTTTGGGAGGCCGAGGTGGGTAGATTACTTGAGGTCAGGAGTTTGAGACCAGCCTGGCCAATATGGTGAAACTCAATCTCTACTAAAAGTACAAAAATTAGCCAGGCTTGGTGGCATATGCCTATAATCCCAGCTACTTGGGAGGCTAAGGCAGGAGAATCACTTGAACCCAGGAAGTGAAGGTTGCAGTGAGCTGAGATCACACCACTGCACTCCAATCTGGGCATCCCAGGGAGACTTCATCTCAAAAAAAAAAAAAAAAATTATATGGTTAATTTTTGTTACTTTGTCATTATGGCATTTTGATATATGCCATATATGCCAGGGTAAGAATCAAAGATCTGTGAACTGCTCAAGTCAGTTTTACCTCCTGTAAAAATATTAATGGTTGAGTGAGGGCAGGGGAGTGGGGGGAGCTACAGAAGATCCTGGAATGTAGAATGCTGACAATGCCAAAGCTGGGTATTTGGCACACAGGGGCTCATTACCCTATTCTGTTTATTTTGTATATGTTTGAAAATTTCCACAATAAAGAGCCAAAAAAATTTTTATGGAGCGCATATTCTGCACTAGGTCCTATGCTAAAGGGCACACACAGGCAGACAAGGCTGCAAAATACAGAAGGAATGAAACTAAAGATGGAATTTTTTTTTTACATTTATTTTTAGAGATGGGATCTTGCTATGTTGTTCAAGCTGGTCTTGAGCTCTTGGGCTCAAGCGATCCTCCTGCCTCAGCCTCCCAAGTTACTGGGATTGCAGCATGATTCACTGTGCCCAGCCTGAAGACTGATTTTTTACTTACAAACATAAAGTGCATTGAAAAGGGGGAAATGTAGAATAATTGGAAAGTCATACTAGCCCTAAGTTGTGGTCCCAAGGAGTGGAGAACCCAGCACCGGAAGAGAAGTCATCCAGCTGCTTCTTTCATGGCTAACAACATGTCATGAGACCATTGGCAGCAGAATTAAACACTGGGTTGAGCGCTGTGGTTGATTTACGTTCTGGCTCAAGCTCTATTCTTGGACCATCAGCCAGACATGTGACCAACACTAAGGCAGTGGTTCATTAGATTCACCTGGGAGCACCCAGATAAACGAAATCAGAATTCCTTACGGCAGGGCTGGGGCATCAGTGAATTTTGATGTTCCAGCTGCAATCCCAAAACACAGCCAGGGCAAGAACCAGCGATCTGTGAGCTGCTCAAGTCATGTCATTTCCAGGAAGTCTCTCTTTATGCTTGCTCACAAAGAGCCTTCTTTTATCCAACCCCCTAACCATTGCTGACTGAGTCTGATATCTAGGAATATGGGGCCTTGTACCGTTTTAAACAATTCATGCTTGGCTTCTTTAATGAGGATGTGTGGTCATGTGTTCCTGAGGGTAAGAATTACCTTTTACATTTTTGCATTCCCCACAACACTTTGCACTATGATGGTCAGTAAGCATCAAAGTTTCAAATTTTTATTTCAAATTTTTATTTAGGCAATAATGAAATATTTCCTTATTATACATTGGCTACATTCTTTAATTCTCAGAGTACTGACCTAAATGATTAACCATGACTGAAACATGTTCTTTCATAATAGAAATGTTAAAAGATTTATAAACGTCAACATAACTTTTCAGTTATTTAATTTGGGGATTTTTCAAGTCAATGTATTTCCTATTTCACAGATTTTTCTCTATTATTTTTGCCCTCTGCCCTGATGTGAATCTTTCAGATGCTGGGTTGGTTGAAGGGGAAACAGTTTTTGTAATGGAGTTACTGTGAGCTGAGCTGACTCAGGCCTTGGAGAATTACCATTCTTTTATTTATTTATTTCTATTATATATATATATATATATATATATATTTCTATTATATATATATATTTCTATTATATATATATATTTCTATTATATATATATTTCTATTATATATATATATATATATATATTTCTATTTTATATATATATATATATATATATTTTAGAGACAGAGTCTCCCTGTGTTGCCCAGGCTGGAGTGCAGTGGCTATTCACAGGCGGGATCCCACTACTGATCAGCACCAGAGTTTTGACCTGCTCTGTTTCCGACTTGGGCCAGTTCACCCCTCCTTAGGCAACCTGGTGTTCCCCTGCTCCCAGGAGGTCACCATATTGATGCAGAACTTGGTGCGGACACCCAGTCAGCATAGCGCACTACAGCCCAGAACTCCTGGGCTCAAGCTATCCTCCAGCCTCAGCCTCCCGAGTAGCTGGGACTACAGTCACATGCCACCGCGCCTGGCAGAATTACCATTCTTACCAATTGACCACAAAAGCAGATAGGAACAGTATCTACATATTACAAACCAGAATCAAAATAACCTTCACACTTGATTAGCGTGGATTCTTTTCAGTGAAAAGTGGCAAGATTTAGCAGCACAGAGTGCAGTTGGCTTCAAATACTCTCTGAAGTGAAACCATTGTGTTTTTCTGGGTGACTCAGCCTAGTACTAATGCCCATCAGAGAAGCTGCTGGGGACTGCAATGCTTTGGTTAAACAGAGTATTAACCACAGCTGTTTGCTTGAACTACACCAATAAAGACAAAATTCACCCTATCTATAAAAACATTCTTTCCATGTAAGACTTAACAAAAATAAACAAAAGTTATGCTGTCAACTATGTATATCATGAAGAATGGCAAAACTGGTTTTTGTTCATGCTATTTTGTCTTTTAATTGCTCACTTGGCTATGAAAACTATTGTTTACATTCCTTTACATATTGTTGAGCTTCAAGGTAATTGTGAAAGAAACTGGGAAATTAATATCACTTCCCAGAAGCCACATTTTATTTAACCTCAAAACTTTATGTGAAAGATTTTGTTATGCATCAGAGGCTGTCATTTCTTCCTACTGGGGTGATTTAGGAAATTAAAGTTAGGAGTAGATGGTGCTAATGGGAATAGTAAGACTATTAAGAGTGATTTATTCCTTTCAGAAAAAATATCCCTGTCAGCGCTAACTTGAAATAATGTGAAATTTAAAAATTACTTTGTAGTACCATCTAGTGGTGATATATCTCTACCCTTGTGTTAAATGAGGATTGTGGTTTACTATAGCCTCAAGCCAGCAAAGCCAGGTCAATGGTCTGTTACAAACACTTCAACTGTAAGCTGTTAGAAGGGTGAGTTAATACAGAAAATGTAAACAAAGTATTAGTAGCTCATATGACAATATTAAATTTTAAAATGTTCCCAGAACTCAGATATGTTCAATACAGATTCTCAATAAATTATGTTTTCAAATATTGAGCAAGTACTGTGATTACTTTTTTCTCAATAATTACAGCAATTTGGATAGTTTTGGGTACTACCATAGGATGCTAAGCACTATGTTTTATTTTTCCTATTCTGAACAATTGTAGTTTGTGCATTTCTTCCAGTAAATGCAGTTTGGAAAATAAATGCTTTTAGCATGGTAGGTGTTATTGGAAAACAGTTATCTTTAATGAGATTTATGAAGTGTGGAGAAAAGAATTTTTTTTTTTTTTTTGAGATGGAGTCTCACTCTGTCACCCAGGCTGGAGTGCAATGGCACAATCTTGGCTCACTGCAATCTCTGCCTCCCGGGTTCAAGTGATTCTCCTGCCTCACCCTCCCAAGTAGCTGGGATTACAGGTGCACGCCATCACACCTGGCTAATTTTTTTGTATTTTTAGTACAAATGGGGTTTCACCATGTTGGCCAGGCTGGTCTTGAACTCCTGACTGATCTCGTGATCCAGCCGTCTTGACCTCTCAAAGTGCTGGGATTACAGGCGTGAGCTGCAGCACCTGGCCAAAAAGAATTTTTTTTGAAGGAACTATTGCTCCTATGAAAATCTGAGAATGTTACAGGCAATGTAGGCACTTTTAGATCAAATTTAAATACAAAAAGGCACTTAACGCACATTTTACCAATACTTGTAATTATAAGCACATTTTCATACTTACAGGTCTAAGTCCAGTTTAAATATAAACAAGATTCAGTGTGAATCTCTATATTTTTTTCTTGCTTCAAGTATTATTTTACAGAAGTGACACTGATTTGTTTGGCATGTGTAAACCTAAGAATCTAGGTTTGATCTAGTAGGTGTCATATCTAGTAGATGTATATCTCAACAATAAAGTAGATTTGATCTAGTAAATATCATATCTCAACAATAAAGGGTCTGAAGAATGAATATTAATGTTTAGGCCCAAATTATTTTTTAAAATTCATAATGTGTCTGTCCTGTTTTGCTTACTGAATTAACAAATCTTTAAAGAAAACCTTCATATATTATAGTGATATGATTTATACCACATAGTGATATCATTTATTGAATGTGAGAGAAACTCTCACACCCAATTTTAATTTTCTTAAAATGAAAAGATGGGAAAATGTTACAGTATTTAAATAGTGAATGCTTTTTTTAAAATAGCAGCAAGACCAAGACCAAAATCTTTCTTTAGTGTACTTTCATGCTTAATGCTGACACAATACCATTGTTTGAACCCACAATCAATTTTTTATATATACCTTTTCATTATAAAACAAATAATATTCATGGCAGAAAAATGAAAACAGAAACACAAAAATGAGAAATGTCACCTGAAATCCCAACACTAAAAATACCATTTAAAATATTTTCCCAAGTAGCCCCATTTTTAAAAATGAGCAAATTAGCTTGCCACTTGACTTCTTTCACTTAATGCTAAACTGTTAGGTGCATATAAATAAAAGGAATAAATTATTCTTAGGTTCACTGTTCATGTAAAGAAAAATTCAAAACACTCCTGGGGGATACAAAGAAAAGTCAAACGGGGAAATCTGTAATCTTGGAAAGGAAGATTCATGACCAAAACAGTATCCACAGTGGAGAGTGTACTAATAATAAAGTTGGTGCAATCCCAATATATATCCCAACGGGACTTTCTTTTCTTGGGGAGAACAAAACTGATTCTAAACTTAATGTGGAAAGAAAAACTCTAAAGAAAGATAAAGTTAAATTCAGATCTCACACCTGATTCCACAATAAATACTGGTTGATTAAAAAATTAAATGTAGAGAGAGATCCAAGATGGCCGATTAGCAACAGCTCAGGAATGTAGCTCCCAGTGAAAGCGCAGAGAACGAGTGGACGCCGCACTTTCCGACGAATTTTTGTTGCCCACAGACTGGGAGATTCCCGGCAGAGGAGCCACA
>CAUYQU010097041.1:0-18487 GCA_963574635.1 Cheracebus regulus | reverse complement strand
CTGCTATCTCTCCCCAACTCCCCACCCCCCGCTGTCCCTCCCCAATTTCCTCCAGACAGACCCCAGTGTGTGATGCTCCCCTCCCTGTGTCCATATGTTCTCATTGTTCAACACCCACCTATGAGTGAGAACATGCCGTGTTTGATTTTGTGTTCTAGTGTCAGTTTGCTGAGAATGATGGTTTCCAGGTTCATCCATGTCCCTGCAAAGGACACTAACTCATCGTTTTTTATGGCTGCATAGTATTCCATGGTGTATATGTGCCACATAATTGTGGTATGTTTTAAGGCAGGACTTTCCTTCAGGGGGTGGAGAGACCAGCCTTTCTTCCTTCGGTAGGAATGGCCTGAGTTGTGTTGTGGGCAGGCCACTGATTTGTATGATGTATCAGCAGAGGACATCAACCCATTGATCTTTTTTTTTTTTTGTAAAAAAGATGGGGTTTTGGCTGGGCGCGGTGGCTCGTGGCTCATGCCTGTAATCCTAGCACTTTGGGTGGTTGAGGTGGGTGGATCACCTCGGCCTCCCAAAATGCTAGGATTACAGGCGAGAGCCACCATGCCTGGCCAACCCTTTGATCTTTTGTAGTTTGTATTAAACTTGAACTGAGGAAAAAAAAATGCTACATTGAATGTCACATTTTAAATCATTTTCTTAGGCTATAGACTCTCAGAAAGAGGACTGATTATTGAAAGTGTTCTTGGTAAATACTGACAGATTGCTTTCCTGAAAGAGTGTGTGGCACCAGAGTGAATGATGTGCCAGTTACTGGAGGAGCAAGCTGTGGATGCATAGCACCACTACGGCGTCCCGCCAAGCTCAACTGTCTACCTCCCTATCCCTGTCTGAACTTGAATATTCAGCATATAATACAGTGGTCCAGAAGGGTGTCTCCACAAGACATCTAGAAGGCATGAGAAAGACTCAAAAGACTCTCTTGGAGAAGTTGCCATAATAGGGAGTTTGGGCCTTAACTTTACAATGTCAAAACTCTTTTTGTGGTACACTAAGAGGAGATTCACCCTTGGGCTTACAAATAACCAAGCAACAGAGTCTGACTCAATCATAAAGCAGAAAACAATCTGCGAGTTTACAAAGATAAACTTATTAGTCAAGTATGCAAGAATGTGTGTATATCAAAAGACTGGTGTGTCCTCCCTTTGTTAGAAAGCCACAGGGGAAGCCAAATATCACCAGAAAGTTTCCGGGTGTCTCAGAGAGGGCACCCTTCAGTTTAATAGACCCCTCCGCTCTGAGCCTCCGAGGAGCTATGAGTTTTCCTTAAGTCCAGCAGTTACTTGGCTTATTCCTCCTTCCCACCCCAAACTTCCAAACACCAGATCCTGTGCAATCTCCCACCTGCTCTTAAATCTACTTCCCATCGCCTCCATCACAGCCTGATCCAGACCACTATCATCTCTTGCCTGAACCTTTGCAACTCATCCGCTCTTGATCCAGTGTCCACCTGCCAGTCAGAGTGTTTTTGTTTTTCAAGACTGAGTCTCATTCTATTGCCCAGGCTGGAGTGCAGTGGTGCAATCCCAGCTCACTGCAATCTCTGCCTCCTGGGTTCAAGTGATTCTCATACCTCAGCCTCCTGAGTAGCTGGGATTACAGGCATGTGCCACCACGCCAGGTTAATTTTTGTATTTTTAGTAGAGACGAAGTTTCACCATGTTGGCCAGGCTGGTCTCAAACTTCTGACTTCCAATGATCCGCTTGCGTCAGCCTCCTAAACTGCTGGCATTACAGGTGTGAGCCACCGCACCCGGCCTCAAATGATCTTTTAAACTGGATATATGATTATGTTTAAAGTCTCTACCTAGTTGAATGTGGTGGCTCACAACTATAATCCCAACACTTTGGGAGGCCAAGGCAGGAGGATCTCTTGAGCCCAGGAGTTCAAAAGCAGCCTGGGCAACATAGTAAGACTATGTCTCCACAATAAGTAAATAAATAATTAGCTGGGTATGGTGGCATGCACCTGTGGTCTCAGCTACTTGGGAGGTTGAGATGGGAGGATCGCTTGAGCCCAGGAGGTCAAGGCTGCAGTGAACTGTGATCATGTCACTGCACTACATCCTGGGCAAAGAGCAAGACCCTCCCTCAGAAAAATAAAAATAAAATAAATAAAATCTCTACTTAAAACACTTTGGTGACTAACAGATTAATGTATGTACAAAATAAAATATATACACAAGGCCGAGCCCAGGAGTCGAGTGGGAGTCAGCCGGCCGGCGCGGGTAGCGCCAGGACCCCGCGGGGGACACTGCAGCCGGAGCCCGGGAGGGGCCGCGCCGCCACCGTCTGAACTAGGATGTCCCGACATGAAGGTGAGAGGAGCCCCCGCCCCCACCCGCACCGCCCGGGCCTCGGCCTACCCCGCCCGGGCCAGGCGCGGCGGAGGGCGGCCAGGAAGCGGCGGAGACTTTGGCCGAGCCCGAGCCGGGCCCGAGGCGCTGGACCCGGGAGCGAGCGAGCGAGGGCGGAGAGCCGCGGCGCCGCTGCCGCCACGGCCGCGGCCCTTAGCTGGGCCTGGTGCTGGAGGCGGGGCGGCCCGGGCGGCCGGAGGGTTTGCACTGTCATGGGGCGAGGGGGGGAGGGGAGACGGTGGGGCCCGTTACCGGCGGGAGCTCGGCCCTCGGGACTGATACCGGACGCCGAGGCCCGCCCGGCCGGTCCGGGAGCCGCGGGCCCCAGCGCGGCCTAGCGCTCCCACCGCCCCGGAAGAGCCCCGTGTGGTCGCAGAGCCGGGCCGCGGGCGGCAGCAGGAGGCAAAAGAGCCGGCCCGGGACCCGGCAGGCGCGTCCGGTCGCCGGGAGACGACGGCGAGTGTCCCCGCCTGCGGGCGACCGCGGGGCTGGCGGGAAGGTTCTGCGGCCAGGGGACAGGAAGCCCTGGCCGCCTGGAGCCCGCCCCGGCCTCGCGGCTAGGCCTCAGCGCGTCCCTGGGCTCGGGTAACAAGTTCCCGGGGTGGATCCGACCCCGCCGCGGCAAGCAAACTCCCTGCTCAGTCACCAAGGCGGAGCAGGACTCGCTCCCCGCCGGCCCAGGCGCCCTCGTCGGCATGTGCTGCCTATCAGACCAGGTTTTGGAAAATGACGATGGTGAGGTCTGTTCATGGTCGGGGGTCGTTTTGGATCTTGTTGTACGATTTAAAAACATGGTTGGAGTACAGTTGCAAATAAGCAGACAGCTCTAAGCCCAGTCCCAGGGCACAAAGAGACAAATGTTTAGGGTCGATGTTTAGGCTTTGAGCTGGTAAGAAATAAGTTAACTTTAATTTACTGCCATATGGTTTAGAAAAAGGGGAGGGGGCTGTGTTTTCTTTGTTTTACTACTACAGGTTTTTGGTTAAAAAGTGTTAAAGAAATTTGGCCAAAAGTTTGTCCTGCTAAGGTTAATACAAGATTGTAGAAGTGGCTTGAAAGTTTGTGTACTCATGATTTTAAAATCCTGTATAGGTGATGTAGGAGTGGAGAAAGTTTAGTGAGTCAGTTTAGTGTGTGCTTCGCACTATGGGAAGGATATTCTTTGGAAAATACACACCTTAGAATTGCAAGGCTGAAAAACTCAGATTGATTAAAATGGTGTTTAGAACAAACTTCAAAATTCACATTACTAATTGCAACGTTGAGATTGACTCAAAGAATATTCTGTGTTCAATGGTTCTGTATTTTAAAAGTTACAAAACTAATAAGAAATATACTATATTTTCTTCACAAAGCATTTATTACCTACTGTGTTTAAGTGTTGGACGTTTTGAAATAATGGAGTACCTAGCCTCATTGAAAGGAGCAGAGAAGTAGGAAGCTGTGCCTGTTTTCCCACGATTTCTGTTTAATAGAAATGCATCCTTATCTCTGTAATTTAAAAAAAGTTGTAATTAAAGTTATAATCAAATTTTAATTTGGGATATTAAAGTTTATCTTAAACTGTAGTCCTGTGTACGTTGACCACCTTCAAGACAAAACAAAAGTTAGCAATGGCTGCAGGCTCTCTTACTCTTAAAAACTGGGAGAGTTAAAATTACAGAATCACTGCCATGGAAGAAGAGTGTTTCAGATCCATTCTCCTTGCTCTAAGAAAGCATCCAGATAGTTCCAGACGGAGCATTCTAATTGAACAGTGTCCTGGGAAGAAAATTCCTTCACCCCCAGTGCTCTGTTAGAGTAATTAAAATATCATAGTTGGAACATTCTTGAATGTAACCAACATTCTTGAATGTAACCTACATTCTGTAATTTAAGCCCATTTCTCCATATTTGGTCCTGTGCAAAGGTGTGTGGTTATGAAACTTAATTACCTTTTAGTTACTTGAATATTACTGAACCACTGCACACTAGTAGCACACCTTTCCTAGGAGCTTACATTAATGTCAGAAAATAGAACATGCCTAATGAAAAAGAAACATACCTAAATATCTCTGTTGAAGACTTATAGTACAATATTTGACAAGTGATTATCTTTCAAGGGTCTAGTTTATGGCTTAAGATAGGAATAACAGTCTCATGAATTACATTTAATTCATTAGATACATATTTTGTGGAGTATTATTTCAGACTGCCATTATTGTCATCAGTAAGACTTTGGCCTATTAGCAAATACAGCGTTTGGCACCTTGCTATTATCAGTTCTTTTCTTGCCTATCTTTTGGGCCAATGAATCCCATTTCTTTCTGCATTTCTTTTTCTTTTTCTTTTTTTGAGATGGAGTCTCGCTTTGTTACTCAGGTTGGAATGGAATGGCGCTATCTCCGATCACTGAAACCTCTACCCCCCAGGTTCAAGTGATTCTCCTGCCTCAGCCTCCCGAGTAGGTGGGATTACAGGTGCCCGATGCCATGCCCAGCTAATTTTTATATTTTTGGTAGAAACAGAGTTTCACTATTTTGGTCAGGCTGGTCTCGAACTCCTGACCTCAGGTGATCCACCTGCCTCAGCTCCCAAAGTGCTGGGATTATAGGCTTGAGCCACCACACCTGGCCTGAGCATTTATTTAGTGGTATAATTTTTGTGCTCTCAGTCATCTGTCCACTCTAAATTCTCTGTAGTCTTTGTTTCCTTTCAGTAGTGTGACCCCCGAACTGGATGTAATAGTCTGGTAAAAGGTTTAAACATGCCTATCATGTACTTGCGTGGTGCTTCCTGTTCAGAGCCTTGTGTGTGCAAGTTATATGTTACTTTGTCTTTGTACCCACCCTAATGAGTTACACTAAATTCTAATATTTCATCAATGTAACTTTGGACGACACAGTCCCAAGATGGACACTTGACAAGCTTGAAGGCTCAACCTTGTGAAGCAGTGGGCTGCCTCTGAGAAAGGCAATGCCACCAGGAGTGTAGAGAAATGCTCTAGTCCAGGGGTCAGCATGCTTCTGTAAAGGGCCAGGTGGCAAACATTGCAGGCTTAGGGAGCTGTAATAGTGCTAAAGCAGCTATAGACAACATGTAATTGAATGAGCATGGCTATGTTCCAATTAAAACTTTATTTATGGACACTGACATTTGAATTTCATATAATTTTCATGTGTCATGAAATATGATTTGTCATTTGACACCCCCCACCCCCACCATTCAAAAATACAAATAACCATTTTTAACTTTTGGGTTGTATAAAAAGTAGTGGTTGGATTTGGCCTGAGGGCTATAGTTTGCCTTACCTGTGCCCTAGACTGGCGCTTTAGAGCGTTGATGGAGCTTGAACTGTCAGGAGTCTAGAAAGGGCCCAGTGGGCTTGCTGTTCCATCATTTTCTTTGGGTGATGGGAAGTGAGTTCACAGACTGAACCATCTCTGTACCTCAGTTTGCAGCAGCACCATGTGAACTGGAATGGAAGTAATTGTTCCTCAGGAGTGGGCAACAGGCTCCCCACCTTCCAGACCCTTAGGGGAGATGGCAGCACTCTACATTTTTTCTGTTTGCCCGTTATTACTTTTCTGGTGAGAATTCCAGGGCCACTTTAACTCACTTTGTGGTGTTCTTGTCATGTTAACATTTTATAGAGATTAGCACCCAGTCACTTTCCGTTCACCCTACCAACGCTGTCTAGTTCCACAGTGAGCCCAATCATTTTTCATGTTGACGTGTTTTTGTTTTTGTAGACGGAGTTTCGCTCTTGTTACCCAGGCTGGAGTGCAATGGCGGGATCTCGGCTCACTGCAACCTCCGCCTCCTGGGTTCAAGCGATTCTCCTGCCTCAGCCTCCCAAGTAGCTGGGACTACAAGCGTGTGCCACCATGCCCAACTAATTTTTGTATTTTTCGTAGAGATGAGGTTTCACCATGTTGACCAGGATGTTCTCGATCTCTTGACCTCGTGATCCACCCTCCTCAGCCTCCCAAAGTGTTGGGATTATAGGCGTGAGCCATCGCACCCGGCCATATTGGTGTATTTTTTTAATGTCTCACTATCATACTTTCAAATACATTTAAAATGTAAATATGTTATTCAGAGCTTAAAATCACTTCTAAAACTTTCCAAATAAAAAAAGTATCAAATTACTCAGTGCTTATTAGCTAAAATGAAACTATGACTGTTCTTACATAGATTAGAGCCTCATTGATTACCTGGATCTAGGTACACATGTCGCCTTAAATCAATCTTTCAGTCACTGCTATGTGTAAGGCAGTTTGCTAGGTTCCAAGGAATGTGAGGATAAGTGAATGATATGCAGCTCCTTACCTTAAGTCTGGCAAGGAATATGCATTTTTTATATAGCTTCCATAGTGGAGTGTGAAACATGCCATAAGGAGGGGTAAACATTGATGACAAAGTAATTGCCAACTTTTTTCTTACTAATTTTGTCAAATTTCAGAGAGGGACTCTACTGTGATTCTAGCACTTTTTTCTGAGTGCCGCCTTAACTCTTTCTGAGCCACTTTTGATTTTGGATAAAATTGTTGGAGATTTCAAGCTGGTTGCAGTGGTAGTCCCAGCTACTTGGGAGGCTGACAGACCCTATCTCTTAAAAAAAAATTGTTTGAGATTTCTTTCTTTTTTTTTTTTTTTTTGAGATGGAGTTTTACTCTTGTGGCGCAGGCTGGAGTGCAGTGTCATGATCTTGGCCCACTGTAACCTCTGCCTCCTGTGTTCAAGTGATTCTCCTGCCTCAGCCTCCTGAGCAGCTGGGATTACAGGCATGCACCACTATGCCTGGCTAATTTTTTTTTTTTTTTTTTTTTTTTGAGATGGAGTCTCACTCTGTCACCCAGGCTGAAGTGCAGTGGCGTGATCTCAGCTCACTGCAACCTCTGCCTACTGGGTTCAAGCAGTTCTCTGCCTCAGCCTCCCAAGTGGCTGGGATACAGACGTTCACCACCATGCCCTGCTAATTTTTGTATTTTTAGTAGAGATGAGGTTTCACCACGTTGGCCAGGCTGGTCTTGAACTCCTTACCTCATGATCCACCCAACTCAACCTCCCAAAGTGCTGGGATTACAGGCGTGAGCCACCGTGCCTGGCCCTAATTTTGTATTTTTAGTACAGACAGGATTTCTCCATGTTGGTCAGGCTGATCTTGAACTCCCAACCTCAGGTGATCTTCTGACCTTGGTCTCCCAAAGTGCTGGGATTATAGGTTTCAGCTACCGCGACTGAAATGTCAAGTAGAGTCCTTTCAAGTAGAGTCCTTATTATCTTTATCTGATTTATAATTTTCCTAGCTTTTTGAAGATCTTCACATGTAAAAATGATAGTGGATAAATGAGCAGGTGGTCATATTGTGTTATTCTCAAAAGCATCTGATACTATTTTTTTGTTTTGTTTTGGTTTTGGTTTTTTTTGACAAGAGTCTTGCTCTGTCGCCCAAGCTGGAGTGCAATGGCACAATCTCGCCTCACTGCAACCTCCGCCTCCTGGGTTCAAGCAGTTCTTCTGCCTCAGCCTCCTGAGTAGCTAGGACTACAGGCACATGTCACCATGCCTGGCCAATTTTTTGTATTTTTAGTAGAGACGGGGTTTCACCATGGTAGCCAGGATGGTCTCCCTCTCCTGACCTCGTGATCTACCCGCCTTGGCCTCCCAAACTTCTGGGATTACAAGTGTGAGCCACCGTGCCTGGCCTATTTATTTTTAAAATGTAAAATATTACCTAAGCCGTTAATCTAGTTAGTCCCAACTTTTTTTTTTAATCGGCAAAAATTGTATATATTTATTGTGTATAACATGATGTTTTGAAATATGTATACATTGTAGGATAGTGGCTCCAACTTTTTGAAAGTTGTACTACTCTTAGTAGATTTTAATTTTCTCTCTCACTTTTTTTTTTTGAGACAGAGTCTCTGTTGCCCAGGCTAGAGTAGAGTACGGTGGTGAGATCTTGGCTCTCTGCACCCTCCACCTCCCAGGCTTATGTGGTCTTCCCATCTCAGCTTCCCAGAATGTTGGGATTACAGGCATGAGCCACTGCTCCCGGCTTTAATTTTCTCTTCTCAAAAAATGTTATCTGCCACTGAAATATACATATAGACAGAAATAATTTGGTTTCAGAATTTGGGGACTGCAAAGCCAAGGTTGGTAATTAGCGTGTGATTTTAATGTGGTGCCTTTCGCTTCCCTGTAGAAATGTAAATGGACTCCCACTGATAAGATTCTTACCATCGGGTCTTCTTACAACTTATTTTACTTTAACTATAATCTGTTAAAAAATTATGACATTCTCAAGACTTTTTCAGTTGGTTTTTTGTTTTTGAGACAGGATCTCTGTCGCCCATGCTGTGCAGTAGCACAGCCCGCTGCAGTGTTGACCTCCTAGTCTCAAACAGTCCTCCCACCTCAGCCTCCATAGTAGATGGGAGGGACCTCCACAGTAGGTGTGCACCACACCCAGCTAATCTTTTTTATTTTTTGTGGAGACAGGATCTTCCTGTGTTACCCAGGCTGGTCTCAAACTCCTGGGCTCAAGCAATTCTCCCACCTCAGCTCTCAGAGTGCTGAGGTTATAGGTGTGAGCCGTCATGCCCAGCAACTTTTTCAGTTTCAATAAATTGTAAATTATATTTACCTTGACTTTCAATAGAGAATAGAGAAGAATATAAATTTATAGGAAAACATTTTAATTTCTGAGGTCTTTGATTTCATTATTGCATATAAAGTTCATTTTGAAGCTCATTTTCCCAAATTTTTTACATTTATGTTTAAGTTAAAATGTAGTAAAATGTAATGTTCTTGTTTCAAATTGGGAACTTAATTTGGAGAAGAGATTCCTTTTAGTCTGAGGATTTTAAGACGTATTAGCAGCAATCTGTAAGATGGTAACTTTTTCACAATAGCAGCTTATGAAATTTATGATGTGAAATGACAAACAGATCCCTTCGTATTAAGCTTTGCAACTTTTTAAAAGAAATCCATGCGTTTATGAGTCATAACTTGTTTTTTGAAACATCATCTTTATGCTGTCTACTGTACATATTTGCCTAGGTTTTTTGTTTTGGGGGTTTTTTGGAGACAGAGTCCCACTCTGTCGTCCAGGCTGCAGTGCAGTGGCGTGATCTCGGCTCACTGCACCCTCTGCTTCCCAGGTTCAAGTGATTCTGTTTGTTTTGAGACAGAGTTTTGCTCTTGTTGCCCAGGCTGGAGTGTAGTAACACAATCTCAGCTCATCACAACCTCCACTTCCCGGGTTCAAGTGATTCTCCTGCCTCAGCCTCCCAAGCAGCTGGCACTACAGGAATGCACCACTATGTTTGGCTAATTTTTGCATTTTTAGTAGAGACAGGATTTCTCCCTGTTGGTCAGGCTGGTCTCAAACTCGCAACCTCAGGTGATCTGCCTGCCTCAGTCTCCCAAAGTGCTGGGATTATGGGCATGAGCCACTGTGCCCAGCTTTTTTTTTTGTTTTTTTAAACTAGAAGTTCCAAAAGTTTTTAGTGAAGGCTAAAGTATCATTGAATTATCCTAGAAATAACTTTTTTTAAATCACTTTATAAATATTGCTGTGGGGCTACTTTCATGAATATGGATTCAAAGGAAGCATTCCCTACAATGCATATTCATAAAAGTTAAAAGTAGAGGCCTGGAGCGGTGGCTCACTCTTGTTATCCCAGTACTTTGGGAGGCCGAGGCGGGTGGATCACAAAGTCAGGAGTTCGAGACCAGCCTGGCTGACATATCGAAACCCCATCTCTACTAAAAATACAAAAAATTAGCTGGAGGTGATGACAGGCACCTGTAATCCCAGCTGTTGGGAAGACTGAGGCAGGAGAATTGCTTGAACCTGGGAGGCGGAGGTTGCAGTGAGCCGAGATCATGCCATTGCATTCCAGCCTGGGCAACAGTGTGAGACTTCGTCTCAGAAAAAAAAAAAAATGTTAAAACTAGAACACTATTCCTAATAAAAGTCTTTCTTTATAGAAGATTAATTTTTAAATTAATTTTAGTGTTCTAAGGACCATGATTTTCATTTCCTTAAAATGACAAGGTATTTTTTTTCAGTCATTGAAATTATTCATTAAAATTGAGGAAAGAACCCGTTAAGCAGCATCCAGATCAGAGCATCATAAAATGTGGTGATTTTTATATGTTAGCCATGTCTTGATTTATGTTAAAGATCTGGGATAAGGCAGACAGTTTCCTAAGGGAACGTATTACCTAGATTACATGGGAAGTGAAGTGTCAGGAAAAGAAAGGCTGTTCTTGGGTTATTAAGGATCAGTGGCCAAGTGGGTGTTGGTAAAGGAAAGACAGGCAAGGTGGGAATGAAACTTAGAAATGGCTCTGTAGCTACAGGATGTTAGAAACAAAACCAGCTCTCATGCCTGTTGGAATGTCTTGAGAGCTGGGTACCAGGAGGTGAAAACTCTGCCCAGTGAAATGAACAAGAGATGAATTGCCTTGTTAAGCACCCGCCACCCTGCCCTCTCTGCTACCTCCCTAGTGGTCCTCTTGGTATTTGTTAATCATAGTAACTGCCTGTAAAATTGTTTTTAGTTGTTGGCCCTCTCAGTTATAGCAAAGTAGAATTATGAGTCCACCCAATGCATATATACAGTCAATTAGCCTCATCTCTTTTTCTTTTGTCTTGAGGCAGGGTCTCACTCTGTCACGCAGGCTGGAGTATAGTGACAAACAGGGCTTACTGCAGCCTCAACCTCTGGGCTTAAGTGATCCTCTTGCCTCAGCCTCCCAAGTAGCTGGGACTACAGGCATGTGCCACCATGTCTGGATAATTTTTAAATTTTTTGTAGAGATAGGATATCATTGTGTCATCCAGGCTGGTCTTGAACTCCTGAGCTTAAGTGATCCTCCTGCCTCAGCCTCACAAAGTGCTGGGATTATAGGTGTGAAGCACCACACCCAGCCCAGTCTTACCTCTTCTGTGACCACCAATGCCAGCCAGCAGTCCATCAGACTTTGCCAGTGGCCACAGGGGTATTGGCGAGGAAAATGGATTTTTTTCTCTCTTTTCTTGGTACTCAGTGCCAGTTTCATGAGTATCAACTTTTTCTATAGTAAGAGGATTTTCATTAGGAGAGTCACTTTTTAGAGCACTAAGTTGATGAGTTTATTTGACTATAATTTGTTATTTGGTTATGACATTTATTGTTCCTTTAAGACTCTGTCATCCTCCCTACTCAGCAAAGTAAAGGGACCCTCCAGTAGCACCCCTGCCTTATTCTCCAGGCTTTTCTTTTTTTAGACAGAGTCTCACCCTATCGGCCAGGCTGGAGTACAGTAGTGGGATCTCAGCTCACTGCAGCCTCCACCTCCTGGGTTCAAGTGATTCTCCTGCCTCAGTCTCCTGAGTAGCTGGGATTACAGGCGCCTGCTTCCACGCCTGCCTAATTTTTTTTTTTTTTTTTTTTTGAGATGGAATTTCACTCTTTGTACCTAGGCTGGAGTGCAGTGGCACGATCTCAGCTCACTGCAACCTCTGCCTCCAGGGTTCAAGTGATTTTCCTGCCTTAGCCTCCTGAGTAACTGGGATTACAGGCATCTGCCACCACGCCTGGCTTATTTTTGTATTTTTAGTAGAGATGGGGCTTCGCCATGTTGGCCCGGCTAATCTCAAACTCCTAACCTCAGGTGATCCGTCTGCCTCGACCTCACAGAGTGCTAGAATTACAGGTGTGAGCCACCATGCCCAGCCCAATTTTTGTATTTTTTTTAGTAGAGACGGAGTTTCACAATGTTGGCCAGGCTGATCTCAAATCTCTGACTTCAACTGATCCACCTGCCTCAGCCTCCCAGTGTGCTGGGATTACAGGCGTGGCACACACGCCACCATGCCCGGCGATTCCTCATAGATTTGTAATTATCTTCTGATACCTAGAAGAGAGCTAAAGGGATTTCATATTCATTTTTGTGTTTTCAGTGTAGTTTTTCACATTATGGATTTTTGTGAATGGTTAGGTAACTAACAACTGTTGGGGTGAATAGCTGGACCCTGCTGTTATTGGTCCACCAGTATTCTCCTTTGGTGTCCTCTGTGGTTGTAGAGGTTTGGCAGTGTGAGCAGAGAAGTTTTCTAAATTAGGAGTTAAGGATGTTGAATTAGAGCAGGCAGGGATTATATAAAGGAGTTACAGATGTGTTCCTTCTTTTTTATAATAATGAAATACGTGCTGGGAGTTGAGGATAGTTAGATGATGAATGGGAACCCAGGTAGGTTTCATATTCAGAGATCTTGATGTTCAGCCTGACACTGTTAGGGATTTGTATGCAGTTCATTGCAATTCTAAGTCAATGTAAATTACACAGTGTGTTTGTATGCCTATTAATATGAATATACATAGTGGTCACAGAGGTAGGACTGATTTTCTCTTCTTTAGGAAAACTGGTGATAAGAATGTCGGGTGACAGTTGATGAGAAATTTAAGTGTTTCTGTATTAGACCAGTATCGAGGGTCTTCACTCTGAGTCAGACATACTGTATATCTTCATGTTTCTTCATGATTCTAAGTTCTGGGATATATGTGCAGAACATACCGGTTTGTTACATAGGTATACATATGCCATGGTGGTTTGCTGCACCCATCAACTCGTCATCTACATAGGTATTTCTCCTAATGCTATCCCTCCCCTAGCCTCTCCACCCGCAACAGACCCTGGTGTGTGCTGTTCACCTCCCTATGTCCATGTGTTCTTCTTGTTCAACTCCCACTTATGAGAACATGCGGTATTTGGTTTTGTGTTCCTGTGTTAGTTTGCTGAGAATGATGGTTTCTAAACTTCATCCATGTCCCTGCAAAGGATATGAACTCATCCTTTTTTATGGCTGCATCTAGATCATTTTCTATAAGCTTTTAAAAAGCCACCCAGTGGAAGAGAGATAGCAAATCTACTTGCAGAATTGGGGTAGACCATTGCTTATCCAACAGAAATCTAATGTAAGCCACATACATACTCTTAAATTCCCTGGTAGCCACATTTTAAGTAAAGGAGGTGAAATTAGTAGTTAAACAACAACCCAATATATCCAAAATGCTATTTTAACATGTAACTGATATAAGAATTGTTTATGATATTTTTACATTTTTTTCTTACAAAGTCTTAATTTTTTTTTTTAGAAGACAGGGTTTCACTTTGTTGCCCAGGCTGGAGTATGGGAGTGTGATCGTACCTCACTGCAGCCTCGACCTCCCAGCCTCAAGTGATTCTCCCACCTCAACCTCCTGAGTAGATAGGACTACAGACTTTTTTTTTTGAGAGTCTTGCTCTGTCGCCAGGCTGGAATATAATGGCATGATCTGAACTCACTGCAACCTCCGCTCAGGGTTCAAGTGATTCCCCTACCTCAGCCTCCCAAGCAGCTGGGACTACAGGCGCATGGCACCACACCCAGCTAAATTTTTGTATTTTAGTAGAGACGGGATTTCATTATGTTGGCCAGGATGGTCTCAATCTTCTGACCTTATGATCTGCCTGCCTTGGCCTCCCAAAGTGCTGGAATTATAGGTGTGAGCCACCATGCCCAGCAAACTTTTGTATCCTTAACCACATACAATACAAAAAATACAAGTTTTGTATTTTTTATAGAGATGAAGTCATCCTATGTTGCCCAGACAAGTCGTGAGCTCCTGGCCTCAAGCTGTCCTCCTGCCTTGGTCTCCTAAAGTGCTGGGATTATAAGTGAGTCCCTATGCCCACCAGAGTCTTAAATCTTCAGTTTTACATTGAGCATATTTTAATTCAGGTGCTAAATTTTCATTGAAAAATGGCTGAGCTGAAAAACATATTCAATTTTATGCATCGAGGATCTGCTAGGCTTTTGCTTACCACCCTATGTAAAGCAGCTCATACTCTGGTTGGCCATGGCTCATGCTCATAATTCCAGCCCTTTGGGAGGCTGAGGCAGGAGGATTGTTTGAGTCCAGGAGTTTGAGACCAACCTGGTTAACATGGTAAGACCCCATCTTCACAAAATAAGTAAATAATAGAAGTTTCTTTAAAAAAAATAAGTAAATAAAGTAGCCCACACTCTATATGTATTTTTTTTTTTTTTTTTTTAGAGATGGGATCTTGCTTTGTTGCCCAGTCTGGTCTCAAACTCCTGAGCTCAAGCAGTCTTCTCACCTCAGCCTCCCAAAGTGCTAGGATTACAGATGTCAGCCACTACACTAGGCTATGGATTTCTGCTTCAGTTTCTCACCTAAGAACCTAGATTTTTCATTTCTTTTTCACCTTAAAATTATTTTCTAACCTACTTTAGCAACAAACAGAGTGTGGGCTACTTTATTTACTTTTTTTTAAGAAACTTCTATTATTTATTTATTTTGTGAAGATGGGGTCTCATTATGTTGCCCAGGATGGCCTTGAACTCTTGGGCTCAAACAATCCTATTGCCTCAGCCTCCCAAAGTGCTGGGATTACAAGTATGAGCCACCATGGCTGGCCAGAGAATAGGCTACTTTAGATGGGGTGGTCAGGAAACGTCTAACTGAAGATGAACATTTAAGGAAAGCCCTGAGTTAAATGAGAAATATTTAAAGGAGAAAAAGTTGGGCTGAGGATACAGCAAATGTAGAGGTCCTGAAATTTGAACGTTCGTGGAACACCACAGAGGCCTTGTGGCGGGTGGAAAGGGGTAGGAAATGAAGTTGGCATCGTTGGAGCCAGATCTTGCACATTCTTGCATTGTAGGGCTTGTTGAGCACTGTTAAACTGTGAATGCTTTGAGAAACACATTATGAAAGCCCTTCTTCTATAGAAAGGTCTTTTTGACTAAATAAATGGCAGAGGGTGGAAAGTTAAATATTCAGTGTGTGTCTCAAGCATCTCTAAGAACATTTCTTTACAAACTTTCCACTACATTTACCATTCTTTTAAGCTTTATCTTTCTTGACCCCTGTTACTCTGTTTAGCGGATGTTTCCTGGAGGGTGTGGTGTTTGGTAGAATGTGAACCTTCCTATTTGAATGTAAAACCCGTGGGTCTAGAAACTGGGTCATCTACATTAGCAGCTTTCAAAGTTTGTAAAAAATATAACGCATGCTGAGAAATATATTTTAGGTTCTGATCCAGTAGTCACATACATATGTAATGAAGCAAGAGTAGTGCAAAATAATACTTATCGTTACTTTGAAACATATACCTTTTTATTCTGCTTCTTAAAAACCAAAATACTATTTGTGACCTTCTTGATTGATTTCGCATTCTGTTCATGGAGTGTGATCTACTATCGAAAAACACAGGCCTTGGCTGTCTAACCTAAAACTTTGAGTCCTTATGTGCAAGGTATTAAGATAGGTACTGTGAGGCATATGGAAAACTCCTCCTAAAGTATGCGGTATGACTGAAGGAGTCGGGTCTAAGTATTTAAAATAAAATAGCCCTTGTATGACTGGGGCAATTGAAAATGTCAACTCATTTACTACAAGTTGTGTAGTGTTGGCAAGTGGAATGAGGTGTTATTTGGGTGTCAGAGAAGGGATTTCCTTAGGGTGGCATTTAAACTTAAGACTTGAAGAAATACTGTATTTTGATAGGATGAGTTGGGGGAAGGGGATCTGCCAAGTGAGAGGATGTACGAGGTAAAGTGCACAGCTAAGAAAACATGCAGTGTGTTGGAGAGAGGCAGGTGGGACAACAGTGAGATCAGAGTTTCTGGAACAGGAGACTCCCATATGTTAGTAGTGGGAGTGAGGTATATTAGAAAGGTTGATTGACATACCTAAGGTTCCGAGGGGGAGTGGGACAGGGACTCATTTGTTCGGGCTTCCAGTTCAGTGCTAGTAGTCTCTTTTCTCATCTGTAAAGGAAGGACACTAATGCCTGTTTAGCTACCCTCTAAGGCTTTTGTCAAGATGAAATGCCACTGCATGTTAGAAGGTTGTCTAAGCTAGATAAAGCACTGCATAAATGTAAGGTGATGGTATTTTCTATCAGGGTAATAAGATAAGAAATGGTGGTGGGAGCAAGGTCGATAAGTGAAGGATTTGATTGCCACATGAAGGTCAGTCTTGTCCTTTTCCCATACAGATTGTGGGATAGAGGAAGAAGTAGTGCATTCAAAGTTTTAAGCACAGAACGGGAACAATGAAAAGTGGTATCATTTAAGAAGATTGGTATGGTAGTGTGTGTGAGAGAGACTGGAGCCTGTGCCTGTGGCAGGGAGACCCGTAGAGCTTTTTGCTGGAATGAGCTTGCGCTTGAAATAAAAAGGACCTGAATTAGTCAATGGTCATAGAAACAGAAAGAAAAAAGATGCGTTAAGATAAAGGCTCATTGTTGAGAGAGCAAGGAATAAAGCATAAATTGCAGGACAGTCAGCCAGAGTGCCAGAAGAATTGCAGGTTCTTCTAGTAAATTGGGAAGCTAGGAGGGGAGAGACAGGAAAAAGAATCGTTTTCAGCTTTTGATACTTTGAACTTAAGGTGATGGTAGGCCATTAGATAGAAATCAGAAGTGGGAAATACTAATATAGCAGATATTCAGGGGTTCAGGGGCAAGAAATTGGGGCTAGAGATAAGAATTTCATAGCCTTGCTGGATGTGATGGCTCACGCCTGTAATCCCAGCACTTTGGGAGGACGAGGCAGGCAGATCATGAGGTCAAGATATCAAGACAATCCTGGCCAACATAGTGAAACCGTCTCTAATAAAAATGCAAAAATTAGCTGGGCGTGGTGGTGCACCTGTAACCCCAGCTACTCGGGAGGCAGAGCCAGGAGAATTGCTTGAACCCGGGAGGCAGAGGTTGTAGTGAGCCAAGATTGCCCCATTGCACTCCAGCCTGGCAACAGAGCGAGATTCTGTCCCCCTGCAAAAAAATTTCATAATCTTCTGCATTGAAGCCTGAGGATAAGCTAGATTTCTAAGGAAGAAAGCGTAGAGAAGGGAGAAGTAGGTTCATATTTAGTAGTAAGAGACAGAGGAGTCAGGGTCAGTGAAGTCAGAATGCTGAGAGGAGGACCCTTGTGTATTGACTTGGAAGCCATCTTCTATAGTATAATAGCACTTGTCATGAGTGTTGACTTACTTGTCTATTTCGTTTAAATACAAGCTTCTTGGGAATGTGGGTGGGAAGTAAGAGTAGATGAAGAGGCAGGAAGGAGAGAAACTAATATTAACCAAGCATCTGCTATATTAATATTTATCAAATGCTCACTATGTGCCAGGCACTGTTGTAAGCATTTCCCATGTACCAACTCATTTAATTCTCTCAACAGTCCTAAGAGATATGTATCATTATCTCAGTTTTATAGATTGGGAAATTAACGCACCGACAAGTTAAGTACCTTGCTGGAGATGATTCAATGTCTGATAGAGCTGGAATTCAAACCCAGGTCTGAGTTCTTAACATTAAACGCTGTACCAAGAACTTTTAGACTGGTTCCTATGGCAGATACCTCAGTTTAAAGGCTTATTAAAATTTCAGATATACGCAGCAGAGCATATGTTATTCCATTTTACAAATTAGGAAATTGAGTTTCAGAGAGATTAGGTTATTTGTTGCAGGTCCTGTAGGTAGTAAGAGATAAAGTCAGGATTTTTTTTTCTTTTCGAAACCGAGTCTTGCTCTGTTGCTGAGGCTGGATTGCAGTGACGTGACCTTGGCTCACTGCAACCTCCACCTCCCAGTTCAAGTGATTCCCCTGCCTCAGCCTCCCGAGTAGCTAGGACTGCAGGCATGCGCCACCACACCCAGCTAATTTTTTGTATTTTAGTAGAGATGGGGTTTTACCATGTTGGCTAGGATGATCCCGATCTCCTGACCTCGTTATCTGCCTGCCTTGGCCTGCCAAAGTGCTAGAATTACAGGCATGAGCCACTGTGTCTGGCCAAAGCCAGGATTTTTTTTTTTTTTTTGAAAGAAAGACAAAGAAAGAGCGAAAGAAAGAAAAGAAAAGAATGAAAGGGAGAAAGAGACAGAGAGAGAGGGAGAGAGAATCGGATTCTTGTTCTATTGCCCAGGGTAGAATGCAGTCTAAAAATGGATATTAAAAACCTCTTTTATGCCAATAATTGTGCTTAACAATGGAGACAGGAAGGAATAAGAGATGAAAATAACAAACAAGCAGCCAACCAATATTTTATTTAAACCTGTGA
>CAUYQU010097038.1:0-69275 GCA_963574635.1 Cheracebus regulus | reverse complement strand
ATTTTCCCTTGGGGAAATGTCTGATCATAGGTACTGGGAGGGGCCAAGGCCAGCCTCATCTATGTTGGTCCTGGTGATGTTAGCATTGAGAATCCAGGGACCACAGACCCCTTAGCGAATCCCTGTTTGAGGCCAATCCACTAGTTGCTCCTTTGGCTGGAGTTTTCACTTTTAAACTCTTAGGAGAAAATCAGATAATCCACAATCCTGCTGATTTGATTGGAAGCATGATGGAGGAACTACCTGAGGGCTGTCTGTGTCTATTTTTGTGAACTCTCTCCCATGCCCCCACAGATTTTTTGTTGCTCATATGGATGGGCAATGCTCCAGGCACTGTTAACTGTTGTGCTGAAGGAGTCAGGCTGATGACTGCCTCTCTCAAGGCAACTTGAGGGAACAAGAGCAGAATGTAAATGCTGCCAACCAATTCTCCATGATGCCCAGGCTACAGCTGTTAGCCCTCCCCACCCCCACACCACTTTCAGTAGTCTTCAGGCTTGGAGGGGGGGTAGTGAGGAATTCCCTAATTTCCCTGCTGTGTTAGGAATCCATGTGTCTCTCTCTTTTTTTATTTTTTCTTTCTTTTAAGACCTACTCCTGGGAACATGTATCTCTCTCTTGCCCTTCCACTGTTTGTTTAGGGTTGATCTGGAGGATCTTGGCAGGAATTCTCTGCCATATAGTTTCTTATTTATGTCTTTATTTAGAATGAGTGAATGGGGTGGGGTGTTACTGTCTTTTCTTTTCTCTTTTCTTTTCCTTTCTTTTCTTTTCCTTTCTTTTCTTTTCTCTTTCCTTTTCTGTTTTCTTTTCTTTTCCTTTTTGAGACAGGATCTCACTCTGTGGCCCAGTCTGGAAAGCAGTGGCATGATCACGGCTCACTGCAGCCTCAACCTCCTTGGGCTCAGGTGATCCTCCCACTTCAGCCTCCCCAGTAGCAGGGACCACAGGCAAGTAACACCACGCCTGGCTAACTTTTTTGTAGAGCCTGGGTCTGGCCATGTTGCCCCAGGCTGTTCCTGAACTCCTGGACTCAAGCAATCGCCCTGCCTCAGCTTCCTGAAGTGCTGGGATTACAGGCGTGAGCCACTGCGCCCAGCCAGTATCTTCATCTTTATGGTATTTTTTAGTACCTTTGACTATAAAATGGGGATAATGGTTACCTCGAAGAGCAGTTGTGGCTTGTGGATATTTTATATCAGTGTCTAGAACAAAATAAACATTTAAAGACTATTAGTTCTTTTTACTTTCAAAATATCTAATGCCAGCCAGGCACAGTGGCTCCTGCCTGTTATCCCAACACTTTGGGAAGCCGAGGCAGGTGGATCACAAGGTCAGGAGTTTGAGACCAGCCTGGCCAATTTGGTGAAACCCCATATGTACTAAAAATACAAACTCCTCGAACTCCTGACCTCAAGTGATCTTGGCCTCCCAAAATGCTATACAAATTTTAGGATCCTTTTTTTAATTTCTGAGAAACAATATCATTGGAATTATGATGAGCATGGCATTGAATCTGTAGATTGCATCGGTTGGTATGGATATTTAAACAATATTAAATCTTTCAATACATGAACATGACATGTCTTTCCATTTATTTGTATCTTCAGTTCCTTTCATCAATGTTTTATAGTTTTCAGTGTAGAGATCTTTCACTTCCTTGGTTAAATGTACTCCTAGGTATTTAACTTCTTTTTAACACTGTAAATGGGATTGCTTTCTTATTTTTTTTGTGGGTAGGTTGTTGTTAGTGTATGAACACGCTACTGATTTTTATATTTTGACTTTGTATCTTGCAACTTTACTGAATTTGTTTATTATTTTTCTAATAGGTTTTTGGTGGTATTTCAATTCTTTTAATAATGAAACTGAGGTCCAGAAAGGTGACAAACTTGTCTAAAATCCTGCGGCTAGAGCCAGGTTAAACCCCATACTTCAATCTCAACTAATAGGGTAATACTTTCTGCTTTTTAAGTGTGTCAAATGTATCACTAGTATACATGGTAATTTTAAGTAATAATTATCCGTTCTTCTCATATGTATTAGAAAAAATGTAATGAACAAACCAAGCCTGGGATTTCATAGTTATTCTTGTTTAGAAATTTTTTTTTTTCTTAGGTGAAATGCTGGCTGGGTGTGGTGGCTCATGCCTGTAATCCCAGCACTTTGGGAGGCCAAGGCCGGCGGATCATTTGAGGTCAGGAGTTTGAGACCAGCCTGGCCAACATAGTGAAAACCCGTCTCTACTAAAAATACAAAAATTAGCCAGGTGTGGTGGCATGCACCTGTAATCCCAGTTACTTGGGAGGCTGAGGCAGAATTATTTGAACCCAGGAGGTGGAGATTGTAGTGAGCCGAGATTGCAGTGAGCTGAGATTGCGCCATTGCACTCCAGCCTAGCCTAGCCAATAGAGCAAAACTGAATATAAAAAAAAAAAAAAAAAAAAAAGGTGAATTGCTTTAGTAAATAATAAATTCAGATGTAGGGTAGACATGATTAAAGTTGTTGTGGCGGTGGCCCCTATGTGCTTGAGATTTAGGGAACTCTACCTTATATTATAAATGCCATTCCTCTCATTTATAACAATATTAAGATTTCATCAATTTTAGTAGCAATTCATCCCATGCAATGTACTAATACAAGGAAAAAGTAAGTAAAACTTTCTTCATGATTATTTCCCTGACCAGCATTTTTATTTCTTACTTTTAAAAATTACTTTTTCATTTCCCACAACACCAACGTAACTGAACAGTATTCATTGTATACCAAAATTATTTCCCTTAATCCAATATTATGACTTACTACAAATAGAAATGAGGCAATTGGTGTACTTAATCCTTTATAAAAGCTTAGGAGCCATCTTAAAATGTTTCACAGAAATTGCAAATACAGTATTTTGAGTAGGATTTTCAAATGTTTACTGTGGAATCAGAGCACAAATCTCCTCAAGAGAAATGAGAACATGAAAGATTTATTGTCCAGGGTGGATGAAAATGGAAACATAATTCAAAATTTGTTGTGGACAAGGAGCCTGTCAGAGAGAATGTTTCCATGGTCTTACAAGTGTATTACTCAGCTGCCCTACTAGCATTTTTTTTCACTGTGCTGACAAGAAAGGAAAGGAAAAATAATCACAACTTAGGTCGCTAAATTAAGAGCTTTAATTACTGAGACTCCAGAAAGGGCCCTAGCAGATAAAAGTGTGATTGCACTGTGTTCTCTGACCACAACTGCAGGTTCTCTGACTTCTCTTTTGTGTTCTGAGACCCTCATTGTGAAGATATAAGGGCTCTCTGAGATGGCAAGTTGTTTTGCTAAAAAGCCTCTTTACACATCTGGAATATAACCTCTTAAACCTAGCCCAGGCTTATGTTAACATCGTGGCTTATAAACCATGCTTACATTGCAGAAATCATAAACATGTTGAATGTAGGAAACACTGCTGGTTTATAAATTGGGCTTGCTATTAAGTTCTGAGGTCATTAGTTTGTTTTTATTTTTTTTGTCCTTTGTTTTATATTTTTCCAAACTATACATGCTTTGGAAATCTAACTGGTGGGTAAGAAAACAGTTTAGTCTGCTTTTTTCCCATGGTTGCTTCACCAAGATGCCTCTGACTTTTTCTCATCCAAACTCAACATAAAGCTGTTCCTCCCATATCACCACCATGACTACCACACAAAGCCAAGATGTCTCCATTTTTAATTTGTTTTGCTTCACAGACTTACTACTAAACTCCTAGGTAATGGGGGAGGTGGGTAACACGAGGCCCAGAATCGTGTCTCTCGGTGTGATGTTGGGCAAGTTACTTCACCTCACTGAGATGTTTATGGGTCTGTGAAAGGAATGATCTGCACCATGTGCTCACTACATCCCCCTCTGCATCTAAGCCATGATAATAATCCAAATAAGATGATAGGATTTTATACAGGCGTGCCTGTCTCTTGACATTTTGATCAACGATAGCACATGTAACAGTGGTTCCATAGGATTAGAACACCACATTTTTACTGTACCTTTTCTACATTTAGCTATTTTTGTTTTGTTTTTTTTTTGAGACAGAGTCTCACTCTGTTGCCCAGGCTGGAGTGCAGTGGCATGATCTCGGCTCACTACAACTGCCACCTCCCAGGTTCAAGCGATTCTTCTGCCTCAGCCTCCGGAGTAGCTGGGATTACAGGTGCGTGCCACCATGCCCGGCTAACTTTTGTATTTTTAGTAGAGATGGGTTTTCACCATGTTGGCCAGGATGGTCTCAAACTCCTGACCGCAGGTAATCAACCCTCTTTAGCCTCCCAAAGTGCTGGGATTACAGGCATGAGCCACTGCGCCCAGCCTGTTTAGTATTTTTTTAAATGCCATCCTAAAGAAAAGCTAGAAACATTAATACTTACCATTGTGTTATAGTTACCTTCAGCATTCAGTACACTCTACATGCTGTACAGGTCTGTAGCCTAGGGGCAACAGACTGTACCATATAGACTAAGTGTGTAGTTGGCTCTACCATCTAGGTTTGTGAGTACACCCTCTGATGTCTGCACAATGAAGCACTCACCTAATAATGCATTTCTCAGAATGCATCCCCGCTGTTAAGTGATGCATACCGGACTTTGTGCATTAAAAAAAAAAAAGCCAGAACACTCCTTATGTACCACATAGACTTTACCAAACGTTGAGTCAAAACAGAAAGAAAAAGGAGACAATCCTGCAATGAAAAGGAGACACTCAAGTCTACCCTAGTGATTCACCGTATCTGGAGGAGGTAAGGGGGCCACGGACATTTCTACAACTATAATACGGATATACCCAACAACCACCGTGTTTGGCCTTTATCAGTGAAAAACAAACTGATATCTGAAGTGTATAAACGGTTCCCTAGTCTATTTGAGAAAAAGAATCAAATGTGCATCAGTATGTCAAAATTGACAGATACAAGAAAACCATTCAGCTAGAGATGATTCACAGCATTTTATTCAAGTCAATCCATGTCATTCAATCATTGCCATATTGTTCCCAGCACGGCTATCACTGTCATTATTTCTCTCTGGAGAAGGCCAGGTATTAAGAAACCTGGTTTGAATTTCCATGATGCCTAACTCTATGGTCAAAAATCCTCTTCTTTACCAAAAAGCAACTTCTTAATCATGAGAGAAAAAGACGGAAAAACTGAGATATATTTGCAGAAACTTATCTCTACTGGAGACAATTCATAGTTCATATTTCAGGGTTGTGCTTTAACTCAGGGGCTCTGTTTTGGGGAGGAGGTTGTTTCTCCTAAATGTTTGCTTAATACAAATAACTTGCCCCACTGTGTTCACAGATGGGAAATGAGGACTAGTCCCCAGAGAACAAGCAGGCAGTCCTCCAGGGAACGAGCCTTAATGGCTCCTAGTGGTGACAGAGTCATTCTGCTTCCCCAACCTGTGAGCAATAATAAAGTATAACCCAGTGAACAGGAGAGGTAGTAACTAGCCAGATAACCCACAGGCTAGAATCTCTAAACAGGAAGCCTTGTGTGTTTTGAATAATTCAGAGCTGGAAAGAGACAATTTTGGAGAATAGAAAAGTGTGAAAAAGAGTTTTCTCACCAAGGAACCCACAAAAAAGGTGGTACCAGCCAAAGGTAGTCTTGTGCTTTTCTTCTCAGATGAGGGTACCCCAAATGGGTTGTGCCATTTTCACACACAAAAAAAATTAGAATGAAAGAACCAAAAAAAAAAAAAAAAGACAAAAAAAATTTGGAACGATAATGAACAAGTGAACTTGAAATCAGTTTCCGTCCTTTGTTCAATAAACATGGATAGAGCACCTGTGTGCAAGGTAGTGGGAGGTGCTGAGGAGGAAGGTAAAAGCTGTTTAAGCTGTGGCCCTGAGCTGAAGGAGCAATCTAGCAGTGCCATCAGACCCCACACACTACAGAGCACAGTGTCCCAGGGGTCAGGTAGAGAGAAGGATCACTTCCGGCTGCAGCATCAGGGAAGGTATTGTGCAGTCTCCCCTCCGGGTTCTCAGTGTGCCTCTATGTGGCCGCTCAGCCTGCCCCATTCCAAGCACTTGCTCATCTTCCTTATCTTTCTCTGTAGGCTGAGAAATGGAAGTTTGAGAGGATAAGATCCTGCCTCACAGGTACTTAATACATGTGTGTGGAACTGATGTATGGTGAAAGTGTCACTTTATCTTAGTGCAGCAAGGTGGAAAGAGCTTTGGGAAAGGAGAGGAAGGATGGTGGTAGTGAGTGTAAGGTATTTTCATCAGAAGATGGGAGCAAGGGTATACAAACCAAAAAGTCAATTTAGTATGTGGCTTAGACTAGAGCACACAAGGGCCCCAACACAACCAAAGGCCAGAAAACGGTAGCTGAAGTCTTCTGCCACATAGAACTGAAAAGCTAAAACCTTTCTCTGTTCCTTTTTAAAGTAACAACTGGTCTATTCAAGCTCAACCAGAGCATATAAGAGAAAAATGACTAATGAGAGGGTCTGGAATAGCTTTGAAGGACAGACAGATTCTAGAAAGTAGAAAGATCACTGAGTAAACACTGTACCTCCCTTACCCACACACACACAAAAGGTGAACATGAATGTAAAAGTGTAGAGCAAGGTTTTGGACATCTTCAAGTTTGTTTTTGGCGCTTCGGTTTGTAAGCAATCAAGATGCTGAGAGACGCTATCCCAAAGAGGAGAGTCTGTAGGAACCAGAGTAGCCGAGCCCGACCACTTGTGATGCCTTTGTGCCTGAAAAAAAAAAAAAAAGTTTTAACACCAGAATGTTAATCTTACAGCTTCATGAGAGTTATTGTCTTCTATATATTTTTTAAAAATTATAGCTTCCACTACTTTCCTTGGGTTTATTTTGCTGCTTTTCTCTGGCTTATCTTGGATGGTTCATCTTTCTTGTTTTCTAATAAATGTATTTTGGATGATACAGTCCTCTCTGAGAACCAGTCTGGCTACTGTCCAGGGCACAGTATTATAAAACTGTTTCTCATGTGATTCTAATGAGTGGATGGAGTAAAAAGCATTGGCATGGCTTCAGAGCAAATATTCTGAAGATAGACCAGATAGAAACCCTAGCGTGACCACCTACCAGCTGTGACCTGGGAAAATCACTCCGTATCTCTCAGAATCAGTTTCCTCATCTGAAAAACAGGAACAGCAGTAGCTATCTCACTGAATATTGAGATGATTGATGGGATAATATACACAAAGTGCTCAGAAGGAGCCTGGCACACAGTCATGATAAACACCTGCCTGTATCATCATTCAAATTAAACTGCCTAAAACAAAGTGCAAAAAAAAAAAAAAAAGACCCAGTGAAGTGAATGGCTTGCTACAATACCATCTGTATATAACTAAGTCTCATTTGGATGACTTTTATTTAAAACAAATGCCAAAGAAACTTCTCTGTTTCTTTTTGAAGTAACAACTGACAATATATGTAAAAACAATGTAATTTTATATAGTAACAGATTAAAGTAGATCATATGAATATCTTAATAAATGCAGAAGTGGCATTTGATAAATTCCAAAATCTGGTCTTTTTCCACCCCTGCCCCCCAGAGATGGGGTCTCACTCTGTCACCTACAGTGGAGTGCCTGGTATAATCATAGCTCACTGCAGCCTCACACTCCTGGGCTAAAGCTATCCTCCCTGCTCACTAGGATCATCACAGGCATGTGACACCATGTCTGGCTAGGTTTTTTATTTTTCTTCTTCTTTGTAGAGACAGTGTCTTGCTTTGTTGCCCAGGCTGGTCTTGTCCTGGCTTTAACCGATTCTCCTGCCTCAGCCTCCCACAGTGCTAGGATTACAGGTGTGAGTCACCTACATCCACATCCAACATCTTTTTTTCTTTCTTTTTTAAAATGTCTTGCTTTGTTGCCCAGACTGGAGAGCAGTGGTGCAGTCTTGGCTCACTGCAACCTCCGCCTCCCAGGTTCAAGTGATTCTCCTGCCTCAGCCTCCTGAGTAGCTGGGATAACAGGCATGCACCAGCTATTTTTTTTTTTTTTTAGTAGAGATGGGGTTTCGTCATGTTAGCCAGGCTGGTCTCGAACTCCTGAGCTTGTGATCCACCCACCTCAGCCTCCCAAAGCACTGTTATTATAGGCATGAGCTACCATACTCAGCTCCAAAATCCATTTTTCATAAAGTTTCTCAGCAAAGTTAAAATACAATGGAACTTCCTAATTTTGATAGAAGAGATCTCTACAAAACTCTGGAACAAACACAATGCAAAGTCTTGAAAGCTCTCCTTTGAGGTCAAGAACAAGGCACACTTCTAGTCAGCACTGCTAGAAGTTCAAGCCAGTAGAATAAGGGAAGAAATATAAATAAAAGGTATACAGAATTGAAAGAAAGAAAGAAAACTGTATTTCTGGACACTTTTATATCTGAAGAACTGAAAATAATCTACAAACTATTAGAATTAATAAATTTACTTAGCAAGGTTGCTGGGTATAAGGTCAACATAAAAAAATTGACTATATTCATACAAACTACCATCAGACAACTAGAAAATGAAAAAAAGTGAGCCGAGATCATGCCACTGAACTCCAGCCTAGGTGACAGAGCTAGACTCCATTAAAAAAAAAAAAAAAAAAAAAAGCCAGGTATGCCTGTAATCCCAGCACTTTGGGAGGCCAAGGCAGGTGGTTCACAAGGTCAGGGAGTTGAGACCAGCCTGACCAACATGGTGAAACCCTGTCTCTACTAAAAATACAAAAAAATTAGCTGGGCATGGTGGCATACACCTATAATCCCAGCTACTTAGGAGGTTGAGGCAGGAGAATCGCTTAAACCCAGGAGGTGGAGGTTACAGTGAGCTGAGATCCTGCCACTGTGTCCTAGCCTGGGTGACAGAGCGGGATTCTGTCTCAGAACAAAACAAAACAAAACAAACCAGCAGGGCACTGTGGCCCATGCCTGTAATCCCAGCACTTTGGGAGGCTAAGGCAGGCAGATCACCTGAGAACAGGAGTTTGAGACCAGCCTGACCAACATGGAGAAACCCCATCTCTACCAAAAGTACGATATTAGCCAGGTGTGGTGGCACGTGCCTGTAATCTGAGCTACTCAGGAGGCTGAGGCAGCAGATTGGCTTGCACCTGGGAGGTGGAGGTTGTGGTGAGCCGAGATTACCCCATTGTACTCCAGCCTGGGCAACAAGAGTGTAACTCTGTCTCAAAAATAAATAGATAAAACAAAAGTCGGCCAGATGCAATGGCTCAAGCCTGTAATTCCAGCGCTTTGGGAGACTGAGGCAGCCAGATAGCTTGAGCCCAGGAGTTCAACACCAGCCTAGGCAACATAGTGAGACCCCATCTTTTTTTTAAAAAAGTCATTTATAATATCATCTCAAAGTAGAAGTAGCTGGAAATTAATCTAACAACAATGTGTAAAACCTCTTAAAATTATAGATATATTAAAGATCTAAATAGATGAATACAGACCATTTCATCATTTAGAAGACTCAATAATAGAAATATCTGATGCTTTCCTGACCTTAAGGGAAAAAATAGGCATATGTTAGCCCATTGCAGTGGCACACCTGTAGTCCTAGCTACTTGGGACGCTGAGGCAGGAGGATCACTTGAGCACAGTGCTCAAGGCTAGCCTGGGCAACATAGTGAGACCCATCTCTTAAAAAATAAAATAAAATTTTAAATAGGCAAAATGACGATGGAAATCAATTATAGAAGATATTATCTCTATATGTATAAATACAACTGGATTATAGGCATGAGTCAACCACGCCCTGCAACTTTCAATTTTATAAGCTGAGTTTTTACAACATTATTAACTTTTAAAAACAAACATGTGGCTGGGCATGGTGGCTCACGCCTATAATCCCAGCACTTTGGGAGGCCAAGGTGAGTGGATCACAAGGCCAGGAGATCGAGACCATCCCGGCTAACACAGTGAAACCCCATCTCACTGAAAAATATAAAAAATTAGCCAGGCGGGGTAGCATGTGCTGTAGTCCCAGCTACTTGGGAGGCTGAGGCAGGAGAATCACTTGAACCCAGGAGGCAGAGGCTGCAGTGAGCCGAGATCGCACTACTGCTCTCCAGCCTGGGCGACAGAACAAGACTCCATCTAAAAAAAAATAAAAAATAAAAACAAACATGTTTGTTTTGAAATGGGCAAAACAACAAAAATATTTTGTTCCGGAAAATAATTTATATGATCTTGTAAATGTGTAAGATACTTAGGAAAGAAAGATGAAGATGAGTTGCCATCTTGGAAGAGCAAGCTCACTGAATAGCATCCTTCTTCAGAGGGGTCACAATTGGTGGCTAGATAACTCAGAGAAGGAGTTTCCTGGGGTCACCATAACTTGTTCTCATTCAAAAACCTTTATCTGTATTCTTAGCTCATTTTGCCTATTTAAAAGACAAAAGCCTTTTAAGAAAATTTTCTTAATTCACATTTCCCTTAATGATTTCACCAAGACCCAGGCAGATATAAAAATACCTTTGTGAGTACATTTTTTCCTGCCTTAGGAAAAAATGTTACTTCTGTTACTTGAAAATTTTCACAATTTACCTGTTTTGGTTACTCAAGGCTATCCCATCACAGAGTACTTCCACTTGTTAAGAACTTCTGTTCTGTTTCTAAACTGTAATAAAATCTACTTTACAGACAAATTTTTGCAAAACCTGGAAAACCTTTCTAAGGGCTGCAGAGCCAACTTGGGTATGAAAGCAGCAAGGATCTAATTTCTAAACTATGAGAATAAGCCATATATTCTGAAATGAAAACTCCAAATTGTAAAAGGGTAACAATGAACATGAGTGTTGGCCTCAGAGAGATACTATTTTATTTATCCCTAAGGAAAAACCATTCTATTTTTCTTGTTAAAATATTATGTAACAAGAACTACAAGCACCTTTCAAAGACGAGTTGAACCTCACTTTGTAATCTAATAAATACAAGTTAAAATGGCTAGATACCCTTTTTAATCTACCAAAATAGCAAAGGGTTTTTTGTACATGCCCTCCCACTCCCACCAAAAATGCTACTTTCTTTTCTTTTCTTTTTTCTTTTTTTTGTTTTTTTTTTTAAGACAGAGTCTCGCTTTATCACCCAGGCTGGAGTGCAGTGGTGTGAGGCTCACTGCAACCTCCACCTGATTCTCTGCCTCAACTTCCCAAGTAGCTGGGATTACAGGCATGCACCACCACACCCAGCTAATTTTTGTATTTTTAGTAGAGATGGGGTTTCACCATGTTGACCAGGGTTGTCTCGAACTCTTGACCTCAGGTGATCTGCCTGCCTCAGCCTCCCAAAGTGCTGGGATTACAGGCCTGAACCACTGTGTCTGGCCAAAAACGGCACTTTCATAGAATGGTAGTGAAAATGTAAAATGCAAAAAACCCTACTGAAAAGCAATTTTGCAGTCACTATCAAGAGCTTTATAACTGTTTTTTCACTCAGTCATTCTACATCCATGGATTTAGTCTAAGGAAGAAAATAAGAAATATATAAAATGGTTAAAGACTAAATGCGCATTGTTAGAAGTTTCATTAAATAATTATGGGATATATAATTACAGGAGTCTTGAAAATTTTAAAATTATTTTCCAAGAGATTTTAAAAACATGGGAAATTATATAATATTATAATTATGGTGCTTATAACGTTAAACATGTAGTCCAATCTTATCTCTAGTGAAAAGGAATTCACCAAAAAAAGTACTTACTGTATTTTTAAAACAAGGGATTTAAGAGACTCCATATTAATAGCTTGACTGTGCATTGAAATTCTTATTTAGAGCCTAACACAGAGGAGGTGTTTGCTAAATGTTAATTTCCTGATACCTGATTTTTTCGTCCAAGGTTGTTTCTGTATTTTATTTCGAGTCCAGAATATTGTTTTGTGCATGATGCTAACTGAATTAAAAAATTAACATATGCATGAAAAATAAAAAATTTCACCCAAATGTTACAAGTAGTTATTTGGTAGGCTGTAAATGTATATATGTCTTCATTCACCTAAATTTATTTCTTCTTCTCGTTCATCTCATAAGTTTTTTTTTTTTCCTTTTTGAGACAGAATCTTGCTCTGTTGCCCAGGCTGGAGTGCAGTGGCACGATCACGGATCACCACAACCTCTGCCTCCTGGGTTCAAGCAATTCTCCTGCCTCAGCCTCCCGAGTAGCTGGGATCACAGGTATGAGTCACCATGCCCACCTAACTTTTATTTTTGTAGTTTTAGTAGAGACGAGGTTTCACCACGTTGGCCAGGCTGGTCTCAAACTCCTGACCTCACGTGATCTGCTCGCCTGAGCCTTCCAGAGTGCTGAGATTCATCATCTTATAATTCAAAAAGAGATTTATTCTGATTTATAGTGACTAATGATAAATTCTAACATGTTAGACCATAAAGAAATGATTTCAAGAACATAATAGTGACCTAACCTCTATGTCTGTTCTCCCTCTGCCCTTCAAAAAAACCGTATATAAATTTGAGTATTTTGGTTTTCATCAGATATTCAAAATGCCAACTACAAAATAGGGGTCAGGTGCTCCTACATTCCAAGTTGAGGGGCTGGACCAGACACTTCCAATCCAAGATTCCACTGCGATACTGCAGAGGCCATTGGAAAGAGGTCCTAGAGTTCTGTGGCATTTCCCACAAGCCCAGAGAATGGCTTCAACAGAATCATTTGTAGAGCTTGACATGAGTCCCCTGGAATCTGGGGAAGGGTTTAATATCTGATTCCAAAGAGTAAACACTGCTTTGGCCGCCTTGCTGGGAGAGCAAGGAAGCATGGCCACACTACAAACTGATGCAATTGCAGATGATCCCACTGGAGGGATAAGGAAGTTGTTTACTGTGAGCCATACAGATCCTGTAGAAGGCACTGGACATGAGTAGGTTTAAAAAGATCCTGTACCACAGGCCCACCTGAAGGAAGAAAGTGATCTCAATAAAAGGGTAATTCTCCCCAGAACACAGACTCTGAGGGTGAAACTGCAAGTGGCATGCTGGAGGAGGTATCTGAACGAACCATCAAGGAAACTGCAGAAGGGAGATCCCTAGTGATGAGCAGTGTCTCAAAAATCTACCACATCCCCTCTAGAGAGAAAGAGCCAGTACTGGAAATGCAACATACACAGCACCCAGCTGCCTGATCCCAAGGCAGCAGCTGTTTATTTAATTTTAATTTTTGAGACAGGGTCTTGCTCTGTCACCCAGGCTGGAGTGCAGTGGTGCGATCTTGGCTCACTGCAGCCTCTGCCTCCCAGGTTCAAGTGATTCTCGTGCTTCACCCTCCTGAGCAGCTGGGACTGCAGGCACACACTACCATGCCTAGCTAATTTTTTGTATTCTTAGTAGAGACGGGGCTTTGTCATGTTGGCCAGGATGGTCTCAAACTCCTGGCCTCATGTGATCCGCCCACCTTGGCCTCCTAAAGTGCTGGGATTACAGGTGTAAGCCACTGCACCAGGCGAGCAGCAGCTATTGAAAACTGAGCCTATTCTCTGTAACTATTTCCACCATCCCAAGGGACCACAAGCAGCAACTGCTAGGGAATAGAGGAGAAAGTGGAGTGCAAGAGAAGGCATCAACTCCACTCTTTTCCCCACTGCAAGCTCCTGAGCCCCACCTGGATGAGAACAGGCATTTTGAATTAGATGAAGGTTTATAGTTTTAACCAATAGACTGGGCTAGAATGGATAACATCAGATGGTGATTGGAAATCCTATGATCTGCTTGAAATTCCACCCAGAGATATGGTGGAAGGTGGGGAACAATCCACAAAGCAAATTTACTTGGAGAGTGGTGAGAAAGAAATAATAAAGTTACTTTCTGTTCCTCTTCATAGAAAGTCTGGCTTGTGGCCAGGCACAGTGGCTCATGCCTATAATCCCAGCACTCTGGGAGGCCGAGGCAGGTGGATCACCTGAGAGTTCAGGAGTTCAAGACTAGCATGGCCAACATGGTGAAAACCCATCTCTACTAAAAATACAAAAATTAGCTGGGTGGGGTGGTGGGCTCCTGTAATTCCTGCTACTGGGGAGGCTGTGGCAGGAGAGCTGCTTGAACCTGGGAGGCAGAGATTGCAGTGAGCCAAGATTGCGCCACTGTACTCCAGCCTGGGTGACAAAGCAAGATTCTGTCCCAAAAAAAAAAAAAAAAAAAAAAGTCTAGCTTGTTTAATAAACAAGAAAACAGAGTAAGATAATTCTGCTTAACATACTTAGCAGTCTCTGACATACTAGTGCCCAATTAACATTGATTATTTTTACTGAAACATAGTAATAGAGTATCTTATTTCCTACTTTTAGAAAAATAATAGAGGTGACAGTATATCTTGACCAGAAATTAACTCAATTAATATCTTGACCAGAAATTAATTGAAAAGCAATTTAGCATTACTATAACCATGTCTTTCAGTGTACCATACTTTCTATATATGCTTATATAAAGTACAAATATAAAACTATTTTTTTCTAGCAGTCTCATACAGTATTAACTTATACTAGCAACTGCTAAGTAGGATCTGGTTTGGGAGCTTTTAACTAGCACTGCATCCTAGAATTATCTGTGGTGCTTTTAAAAAGAACACATTCTTATATCTAAGGCAAGACTTACCCAATCAGAATCTCTGGGTCTGGAAACCAGACATGTGTATTTTGAAAAAGCTCCTGAGGTGGTTCAATTGTAAAATGGGGATTGTCAGCCACCGGCCTAGGTCAGTCACTTAGCTCTTTTGTAAACTAGAAGCCAGGCTCCTAGTCTTTTGGTCTAGTTGGGGCTACCCAGAAGATTTGTTAAAAAATAACAAAAGTCATCTGAATTAGATAATGAAGTAATCTATTAACCAACATAAACAAAATGAATCCATTCATCAAACATTTACTGGGTACTCCCTCTGCACCAGGCTGAGTATCAGGTATGGGGATTCTGCTCTACCCTGAGAATGTTCTCAGCCTAAAAGTGTGTGAATTATTTAAATGTGGCTACTCTCAGTTTATATTGGATACTAAGAGAAAGGCAACAAGGAGTTACTTCAAAGACTTACTTGCACAATACTATGGCATACAAGGACTCTCCCACATGAATCAGCCAGGCAAGCCAATACCTGAAACCAAAAAAAAAGTCTTTTTTTAAGGTGATAGTTATCTGCTGATGAAATCTAACACAGCAATCTCAAAAAGAAAAGCACCTTAATGTGAACTAACACTACTCTTAGATACCAAAAGGCAGCTGCAGGTCTTCCAGGTCTCCCATGAGACCAGAGCTGCAGTGTCCACAGCCCATTTGTGCAGCTCTCCTTACCCATTGTGCAGGAGGGTGTGATGGCGGTCCACCAAGTACTGAGTGAAAGAGCCCAGGGGCCCAAGGCTCTGATAAGGGATACTCTGAGGCCAGAAGACAACCCACTGAAAGAGAACCAGAGACACAGAATACCTATTAGGTCACTTAAAACCTGTTTTGTTTTGTTTTTTTCTTTTTATGAGAAAGGCTGTGAAACAATACGAAAACAACTACAGACAAAAGAAACTCTCAACAGTCTTCTGGGCCTCCATTCTTGACTTCTATTTTCTTTCTTTCTTTTTTTTTTTTTTGAGACAGGGTCTCACTCCACTGCTGGGGCTAGAGTGAAGTGGCGTGATCATGACTCACTGCAGCCTCTACCATCTGGGCTCAATCCATCCTCCCAACTCAGCCCACCAAGTAATTGGACCACACGTGTGTGCCACCATGCCCAGCTACTTTTAAAAATTGTATATAGAGGCTGGGTGCAGTGGCTCACGCCTGTAACCTCAGCACTTTGGGAGGCCAATCACCTGAGCTCAGGAGTTTGAGACCAGCCTGGCCAACATGGCAAAACCCCATCTCTACTGAAAATAAAAAAAATTAGCCGGATGCTGCTTGGGAGGCTGAGGCTGAAGAATCGCTTGAACCTGGGAAGTGGAGGTTGCAGTGAGCCGAGATTGCACCACTGCACTCCAGCCGGGGCAACAGAGTGAGACCCTATCTCAAAAAAAAAAAAATTGCATATAGAGACAGGGTCTCACTATGTTGCCCAGGATGGTCTCCAACTCCAGGGCTCAAGCAGTTCTCCCATCCTGGCCTCCTAAAGTTTGCTGGGATTACAGGCATGAGCCACTGTGCTGGGATGACTTCTGTTTTCTAAAAGCAACTCTACTGGGAGATTTATGCTGAGGAAAGTATGTGGTTATCAGACTCAGTGCCCATGGTGGATGACTCCTAGTCTTTTTTTCTTTTTTTTTTTAATTTGTAGAGAAGGGATCTTGCTTTGTCACCCAGGCTAGAGTGCATTGTCATGATCACAGCTCACTGCAGCATTGAATGCTGGGGGCTCAAGCGACCCTCCCAACTCAGCACCCCCAAGTAGCTGGGATTACCAGCTACTTGTGGTAATCCCAAGTTGGGTGTGGGCTACCAGGAATGGCTAATTTTTATTTATTTATTTATTTATTTATTTATTTTTGAGATAGGGTTTTGCTCTGTCACTCAGGCTAGGGTACAGTGGCATGATCTTGGCTGACTACAACCTCTGCCTCCCGGGTTCAAGTGATTCTCCCACCTCAGCCTCTGGAGTAGCTGGGATTACACGTGCATACCACCATGCCCAGCTAATCTTTGTTTTGTTTGAGATGGAGTTTCACTCTTGTTGCCCAGGCTGGAGTGCAATGATGCTATCTCAGCTCACCGCAACCTCTGCCTCCCAAGTTCAAGAGATTCTCCTGCCTCGGCCTCCTGAGTAGCTGGGATTACAGGCATGCGCCACCACGCCCGGCTAATTTGTGTATTTTTTTTAGTAGAGACAGGGTTTCTCCATGTTGGTCAGGCTGGTCTTGAACTCGCCGCCTCAGGTGATCCGCCTGCCTCGGCTTCCCAAAGTGCTGGAATTACAGGCGTGAGCCACTGCACCTGGCCTAATTTTTGTATCTTTAGTACAGACAGAGTTTCACCATGTTGGCCAGGCTGGTCTCCAACTCTTGATCTCAGGTGATCTGCCTGCCTTGGCTTCCCAAAGTGCTGGGATTACAGGAATGAGCCACCACGTATGGCCCATGGCTAATTTTTTTTTTTTTTTTTTTTGGTAGAGATGGGGTTTTGCCATGTTGCCCAGGATGGTCTCAAACTCCTGGGCTCAAGTGATCTGCCCGCCTCAGCCTCCCAACCTGCTGGAATTACAGGTGTGAACCACCATGCCTGGCTGACTCCTATTCTTTTTTTCTTTCTTTCCTTTTTTTTTTTTTTGAAACAGAGTCTTGCTCTGTAGCCAGGCGCCAGGCTGGAGTGCAGTGGCTTGATCTCGGCTCACTGCAACCTCCACTTCCCGGGTTCAAGCAATTCTCCTGCTCAGCCTCCCAAGTAGCTGGGAGGTGTGCGCCACCACACTCAGCTAGTTTTTGTATTTTTAGTAGAGATGGGTTTTCACGATGTTGGCCAGGATGGTCTCGATCTCTTGACCTCGTGATCTGCCCACCTCGGCCTCCCAAAGTGCTGGGATTACAGGCGTGAGCCACCATGACTCCCAGACATAACTCCTATTCTTAATACATTCGACCAAAATCAGTACTTTATAAAAGATATTAGCAAGTTTTGAATTTATGTGCTTTGGTTAGTTTCTTTACTGCAGAAACTAGCTCCAGACAAAACTCTTGCTTAATTTAGAATTCCTTTCTCAGCTTTCCCTTTTTGTACCTCTAAAACAGAATGATCTACTGCACAGAGATGGAAAATAAATGAGATAAGGTTTGTGACATTTTAATAGCAACTGCTTAATCACATTTTTTGTAATCTTAACTTTTTCTCAGCCTCTGTGTTATAAACTCCACCATCTTAGAGTTTCCTGAGAATAACTGCCAACAGTTTCAAAATGTATTGTCCTATTCATATCTTTGTCAAGAGCAGTACTACCTTTCACACTATGTTGTCTCACATCTGAAATTTAAATAAAGCACAAATATCACTGCATCCTCCCAAACCAAGGGGCAGGGGGAACATCTGCCAGCTCCACAAGATCCCAATTTGAAGTCCTCAAAGCTTTCCTCCAGCTATATTCTAACTAGTCACAGACACAGAATTGCAGAACAAAATTCACCTTTGAAAATTTTCAGTTCAACACCTCCATTGTAATACAAGAAAATCAGGACAGAGGTGGTCAGATTTTACACCAACAAATCCCCAATCTCCAGGATCTATTGGCATATCCAAATAGCTTCGCCTTCCTTCAAAATTTTATCACCTTATCACTTGAGGTCAGGTGTTCGAGACCAGCCTGACCAATATGGTGAAACTCTGTCTCTACTAAAAATACAAAAAATTAGCCAGGTGTGGTGTAATCCCAGCTACAGGTTGAGGCACGAAAATCGCTTGAATCTGGGAGACAGAGGTTACAGTGAGCCGAGATCGCGCCACTGCACTCCAGCCTGGGTGACAGAGCAACACTGGGTCTCAAAAAAAAAAAAAAAAAAAAGTCACCACCTTAGCCCACAACCTACTTTCCCACGCATCTTTCTCGTTATCCTTTAAACAGATTCTTTCTCAGTCAAACGTCGCTCTTTTTCTCAGTACAGTTTTCTTCTTGCTTCCACACCTATGTCGTAACAGTTATATCCTCTCTATCCCGTCTTACCACTTAAATCCTACCCATCCTTTAGGTTTATCCCCGTTTTCCAAGCGATTCCTACTGGCTCAAACATACTGCCGCGGAAGCCCTATTCTAACTTGGCAGGCCTATGGCAGTCTGTCAACTTGACTTCCCGCTTCGTGAGAGGCTTAGGCTCGGCTAACCTGTCAGTAACAGAGCAGAGGTGAGGACTTAAAGCAGGAACATGCTTAAAGCAGGACTTAAAGCAGAAACCATCCCAAGAGCCCACTGAGCTTCCGCTTACAGGATAACCTAGGCAATCATCAGCTGCGCGTGCGCACAGACTTCGTTCCCACAGCGCCCCTCGCCCTACGCGGGCCCGGCGGGACAAAACAGTCGCCCGCCCCGCCCCACACCTCACCGCGAAGTAGCCCAGGCACAGGACTGTGACCAGAGAGGGCAAGGGTCTGGCTGGACGGCAATAGGCCGTAGTCACGCTGCTGGCCTTCGACTTCGCCATCCTCTTGAAAAACCTAGACACAGAGTCGGCTGGGCACTCCCCAGCCGTCCCCGCCCCTATATAAGAAAAGCCTGGCTAGCCGGTTTCTCAGGGGCCCGGGCACCGGCCCAAGACCCTGGCGGACCAGGGCGCCTGCGTCTCATTCCGGAGCCTCGGCCCCTCCCCTCTGCTCCAAGCGCGCAGGAGCCGGGATTGTGCTTGCACGACCTCCCCCGACCTGCGGGCCAAGGTCTTGCGGTGAACCGAGCGCTCGCTCCCTGGCCCGACCGTGGCCCGCCGGCGGCCGCCCTTACTGTGTGGTAGCCAAAGCTGAGGATGATGACTGTGAACCAGAACAGGCTGCCTCTTTGGAAGTAGGTCGCAGCGCCGGCTGCCGTAGCCATGGCTGCTGCACCTCGCCGGGAGCGCGCGGCTGGACGATGTCCCGCGCGAGCGCGCAGGCTGAGCCGGGGCGGGGCCGCGCTCCTCCCGCCATCTCCGCAAGGTGACTATGGTGCGGGTTGGCAGCTCCCTGTGAGCAAGTCTCCCTCTCTGGCCCCAGTACCCTGTCTGGTTCCAGTACAAGGGGCCCTGGAATCACACCTGGGCTTAGATCTGGCGGGCTGGTCGTCTTGTAGGGAAAACTCTCCTCTGTGACGTTTCTGGGTTTAAGATAAAGATACTGGGGCCGGCGCGGTGGCATGTACCTGTAATCTCAGCACGTTTGTTGAAAGGATCGCTTGAGCCCCCAGGAGTTTGAAACCATCCCGGGCAACATAGCCAGACCCTGTCTCGAATGAATGAATGAATGAATGAATTAGATGTTGGAACAAATTCAAGCAGTTTGGGAGGCTGAGGCGGGCGGATCACCTGAGGGCAGGAGTTTGAGACCAGCGTGGCCAACATGGCGAAACCCCGTCTCTACTGAAAATACCAAAAATTACCTGGGCGCGATGCGTGCGCCTGTAATTCCAGCTACTTGGGAGGCTGAGACAAGAATCTCTTGAACCTGGGAAGTGGAAGTTGCAGTGAGCCGAAATCGCGCCACTACACTTCAGATTGGGTTACAGAGTGAGACTCCATATAAAAAAAAAAAAAAAAAAAGTGGGGGTTACTATACTACAGCTGGTATTTATTGAACACCTACTATATTCAAGGGATTGTTCTAAGTACTATACAAGAATTATTTATAGCCGGGCATGGTGGTGTGCACCTGTAATCCCAGCTACTTGGGAGGCTGGCACAGGAGAATCACTTGAACCCAGGAGGCAGAGATTTCAGTGAATTAAGATCACCCCGTTGCACTCCGGCCTGGGCAACAGAGTAAGACTCTGTCTCTTTAAAAAAAAGAAGCTCTATTTAATTCTTAAAACAATCCTAGGCAGTAAACTATTGTCTTTATTTCAAAGAAGAAGAAAACAGCACAGGGTCCTGTAATGCCCAAGTGGGTGGAGAATACTGGAACCCAAGTGGCAGCTGAGTGTTACAGTCCCAGAGAGGGCACTCTGGAACCAACCAAAGTTCTGTTTCCTCATTTTTTACATGAGTATCTTGGGATATAAAGTCTTAAAGAATGAATTTCAGAGTATGTGAGGAAATCCGTTTCCCAGGTAGACCACAGTGCCCTTGAATATCGAGATGAACAATAACAATTGGTGTTTTCTTAGTCTTTATGGTCCTTGATCACACCACCCTCTTTATTCTCCTCCCTCCAAATAACTCCTTGTTTTCTCAGCTTTCCTTTTATTACTTCTCTCCTAGAATAAGTTTTGCTTATTATCTTCTTTGTGTTTTCAGTCCCTTTCAGATTCCATTTTTACCTGCATTCAGATGACTAAAACAATCTCCAGCCTTCACCTCTTCTTAGTTGGTCACCTTTACCAAGGATTACTCACACCTCAAAGACAAAAGTCCATTATCATTATCCACAGAGTCCATCCTCACCAAGGCTATCCTGTCTATGTTTACAGCATTTTCCCTCTACCTTGTACCCAGATTCCTTGCGTTGACTTCCCCCATATCATGTAAAGATTGCAGACTAATCAGCTGTCAAGAGTTCTACTGATTGGGTAATACTTCTAGATTAAATCATGGTTTAATCCCCACTGTCTCAATGAGTCACTCCTTCCTATTTCCTACCACTTCGGCCCACATGCAATCCCTTTATTGAATCTGTGACAAATGACAGGATCATCTTTTTCAAGTATAGTTCTAATCAAGCCTTTACCATACCAAAACTTTTTTTTTTTCTGAGATGAAGTCTCACTGCATTTCTCAGGTTGTAGTGCACTGGCAGAATCTCAGCTCACTGCAACCTCGGCCTTCTGGGTTCAAGCAATTCTCCTGCTTCACCCTCCCGAGTAGCTGGGACTACAGTCTCGTGCCACCACACTGGGCTAATTTTTTGTATTTTTCGTAGAGATGAGGTTTCACCATGTTGGCCAAGCTGGTCTCGAACTCCTGACCTCAGGTAATCCACCCACCTTGGCCTCCCCAAGTGCTGGAATTACATGTGAGCCACCATCCCCAACCTACCCTACCAAAACTTTTCAAGAACTTCTCTAATTTTAGGTTACTGTTTTTCAGTATTTCTATTTAGGGATTAAATCTGCAACAAGGGAGATATTGGAGCAATAATTCATGTTACAATAAATGTTGGAGAGGCAAAATGGCTTGGGTCAATGGACTATAGGGTGGTAGTTTCATGTCTTCGAGGGAATATTAGTTTCATGTCTTCTACAACCGTGCTTAGAGCTCAGCCTATTACTTAATGTCCTGTGTCTTCCAACTTCACACTATTTTTTTTTTATAGTGATGGCATTTCACTATGTTGCCCAGGCAGATCTCAAACTCCTAGCCTCAAGTAATCCTTCCACCTTAGCCTCCCAAAGTGCTGGGATTATAGTTGGAGGCTGTGCCTGGCCATCAACAGCCCAACACTAAGCATCTTACTGTTAGCCCCTCATGCACAGATAAGGAATTCAGAAGACAGTACCAGAAGATCTTTATTCAGATGTGAGTAGTTTATGTCAATTCATGAAGAACTCACAGTTCAGAAGGTATTTCTTTCTTCTATTCAAGTCACCCTTCACACATGGCAGGGGTGACTGAATTCTCTAAAGTCCAGGCACCCTACACTGCCATCCCATCTGAATTGGTAGAGAAATCTCTCATCTTTGGACATTTTTCCTCTCCTCTCTAGATTTATTAATGACCTAAATATGAAAACAATGAAGAAAATCTGGGAGAGGCCAGGTGCTGTGGCTCACGCCTGTAATCCTAGCACTATGGGAGGCTGAGGCAGGCAGGTCATGAGGTCAGGAGATTGAGGTGAAACCCCATTGCTACTAAAAATACAAAAAATTAACCGGACATAGTGGCATGCACCTGTAGTCCCAGCTACTTGGGAGGCTGAGGCAGGAGAATCACTTGAACCTGGGAGGCAAAGGTTGCAGTGAGCCGAGATCACTCCAGTACACTCCAGCCTGGACAACAGAGTGAGATTCCATCTCAAAAAAAAAGAAAAAAAAAAATCTGGGAGAATAGTTTTACAACTTTAGAGAGAGGGGAAGAATATTCAGTAACATTTAATAACAACTTTTAGCATGTTATTAAGTGAAAAGCCATTCATATGAATGACACCATAAAGTTGAAAGACCTGGAAGAAGGAACTTTCCAATATATAAAATTGACAAATGATTAAAGGATATGAATTGGACCTCCTCAAAAGAGAAAACTTGAAGCCAGAAATGAAAAGATGTTTTAATCTTAATGGCCATATAGGATATGCAAAATAAAGCAAAAATAACATTGTTTTTCCCCATAAGATTGGCCTACTAGTTATCAAGACACACTGTAAAGATCTATAATAATTAAAAACATTTGGTACTTGACATGCAGAAATCAACAAATGGATCAATGAAAAATAATGCAGACTTCAGACATGGATCTGGTATATACATATCCAAGCATGTATTTTATAATAAAGGTAACATTTCAAATTAAGGAAGGAAGAATAGCTTATTCAGCAAATTATTCTGGGGCAATTAGTTATCTATTCCAGAAAAAATATTTTAAATAATACTCTCCACTCCCAAACACAAACACACAGATAATGCAGTATCGAGGGATACAGAGGTATTAATAAATAATCCACTTTTGGGGAGTTATGATGGGATTGCTGTAGGATGGACATGAGCTGAGATACAGCAAAAATCTCCCACACCTTCCCAGGATTATAGCATGGGGGAAGGGCAACCTAAACAAATTTATAGAAATATGAATAGAATATTGTGTGTCCAGAGAATTAGGAGCAGTTTTTTGTTGCTAGAAAAAACAATGTGAAGAAATTGAGTGAAGGAAGTTGAGGCTGCAATGACAGGTAAAGTCTTGATTATGAATGGGATTTGGTGTCAGACTGAGGAGTTTTGATTTGATCCCTTAGTCAAGGCTGGGTGTGATGACTCATGCTGTAATCCTAGCACTTTGGGAGGCCAAGGTGGGTGGATCACCTGAGGTTGGGGGTTTGAGACCAGCCTGGCCAACATGGTGAAACACCATCTCTACTAAAAATGCAAAAATTAGCCAGGCGAGGTGGCACATGCCTATGATCCCAGCTACTTGGGAGTCTGAGGTAGGAGAATTGCTTGAACCGGGAGGTGGAGGCTTCAGTGAGCTGGGATCACATCACTGCACTCCAGCCTGGGCAACAGAGTGAGACTCCATCTCAAAAAAGAAAAAAAAAAACTCTTAGCCAAGGTGAGTCAGTGAAGTTCTGTTTGTTTTATTTAATTGATGTATTTAATATTTGTAGAGAAGGGGTCTCCCTATGTTGCCCAGCTGGTCTTAAACTCCTGGGCTCTAGGGATCCTCCTGCCTCAGCCTCCCAAACTGCTGAGACTACAGGCCAGGCTTGGGCCATCATGCCAAGCTATTTTTTTTCTTTTTTTTTTGTAGAGATGGGGTCTCGCTATGTAGCCCAGGCTGGTTTTGAACTTTTGAGCTCAAGCTATCCTCCCATGTTGGCCCCCACAAAGTGCTGGGATTATAGGCATGAGTCACCATGTCTGGCCTGTTTGATCAGTGAAGTGAAAATGTCTTGTGTGCATTGGATGGAGGTAAAATTGGAAGCAACGAAGGAAGAGAAAAGGAAAAATCATTGAAACAGTATAATGAGAACAGAGAAGGAAAATGCAACATTTTTCAAGTAGGGAAACCCAGGAATCATTAACTCAAATAGTGAAGAAATATTTCTGAAGATCAATTTCGTGTCAAGTATGGTGCTAGGCTCTGGAAATACAAATGTAAATGAAAAATAATATTCCAAGGCCTCTCCCAACCATCTGAATGGACTTCCTCCTCAACCAGGGCCCTTTTAAAATTTAACCTGAGAGACTGCTTCAGGCCATGACTGGAAGCGGAAGTAAAACATGCTTCATTATACCTTTCTGGCATTAACATCAACACAGACTGGAGTGCAGTGGCATGATCTCAGCTCACTGCAACCTCTGCCTCCCAGGTTCAAGTGATCCCCTACCTAAGCCTTCTGAGTAGCTAGTGTATATATAATATAAAGTATAATTTTTATAATACAGCATTATACCTTTCTGCCATTAACATCCACACAGACTGTAAGACTGATAAGAAACATTTCATAACGTGTTCTCTCTGAAGCCTACTACCTGAACGCTTCCTCTGCAAATAAGAACTTGGGTCTCCACAATCCTTTATCTTAACCCTGATATTCCTTTCTGTTGATCCCAGGTCTTTAGATAAACTCAACCAGTTGTCAACCAGGGCTGGGTGTGGTGACTCATGTCTGTAATCCCAGCCTTTGGGAGACTGAGGTGGGCAAATCACTTGAAGCCAGGAGTTTAGACCAGCCTGGCCAACAGGGTGAAACCCCATCTCTACTAAAAATAGAAAAATTAGCCGGGCGTGCTGGTGCATGCCTGTAGTCCCAGCTACTCAGAAAGCTGAGGTGGCAGGATCACTTGAACCTGTAAGGCAGAGCTCGAAGTGAGCTGAGATCATGCCACTGGACTCCAGCCTGGGTGACCGAGCGAGTTTCTGTCTCAAAATAAATAAATAAATAAAAAGAAAAAATACAATAACAACTGTCAACCAGGAAATTTAAAAATCTATCTAGATTTTTTAAAAAAGTGAATGATCTTTTCATGTATAATTTTTGATAGACATGGAATGAGAAATTGAACTGTTGCTTTCATAGGTAAATGAGAGACTAAGTTGCCTCAGCTCTGAAGAGAAAAGGCATTTTGCTCCTCCCAGCTGAAAGGCACCCCTGGGTAACCAGGGGCCATGTGGGAGTATCTGTGGGATTAACCCCCCAACCACGACGAGCAGTGCAGTGGCCCTACAGGAAACCTCCAATAAAATTAGTATTAAAAAGGCCCATCCAGGAAGCGCAAAAGGGAGCTCCAGGCTTTGAGCCCTCTGGGAGGTGCTAGATCTTGAGAGAGAAATTGATACACATAAGAGGGCGACGATGACTCAGTGGTGGCACTGGGGAGTCTTGCCTGCAACCAGCACGCTTCCAGCCATTCCACAAAAGCCCTAGGCCACAGCTCAGTACCTCCTTAAAAAAAAATTAAGAAACAAATAATCTAAGAATGAGGAGAAAACAAGGAGAATGACCCCCCTATGGACACTCCATCAGTATTATGGTGCCTCTGCCTGCTAGAGTTTATGTAAAATTGAAGTATTATGGTGTTTGTGCACATTTACATTAAGGAAAAAGAGCCCTAAAGTTGACCTGCAAACTTCAGAGTTCCTAAATTCTCCCTTTCTCTGTTTTCTTTTCTGTCTGCTTTCAATTTGCTGTTACTTTTCTACTGAGATAAAAACCACCTTTTTTTTCTTTTGAGAGTCTCGCTCCATTGTGCAGGCTGCTTAGATCGTGCAGTGACACGATCTAAGCTCACTGCAACCTCCGCCTCCTGGGTTCAAGGGATTCTCCTGCCTCAGCCTCCTGAGTAGCTGGGATTACAGGGATCCACAATCACTCCCGGCTTTTTCTATTTGTAGTAGGGACAGGGTTTTGCCATATTGTTTAGGCTGGTCTTGAACTCCTGGCCTCAAGTGATCCACCTGCCTCAGCCTCCCAAACTGCTGGGATTACAGGCATGAGATACCGTGCCTGGCCAAAAACCACACTTTTTGAGCTAACCATTTTTTTTTTTTTTGCAAGCCAGTGAATTTGTGTTTATTCCATGACTAAAGTTCTGAAGTAAAAGCTGTAGGATTTTTTTTGCATGTATGTGTGTAGGTGTGTATGTATATTTAAAAGACTTTTTATAATAGATTTCTGTAATTTTAATTGGCAATTAAAATTGTTTTAACTTCCCTCTAGCACACCTGACTTTTTCTCTTGAGATGTAAATTTTGCTATCTAATTTTTCTCCTAAGAGTTGTTTCCTTTAATATGCGAATCTAGCACCATTTAGCTAAAACAGCATCGGATAATATAATGGGTTATCAAGAATTTAAAAGTCTAAGATAGGAAAAAAAAGAGGTCTTATGCATCTGTAAAATGTACTTCTGTTAGCATGCCTAATATGTCTATGTATTTATGTGTTGTGAATATAATGTTTTACTACTAAAAAGACATAAAATAGCTTGAATTAACTGGTTTAAAGAAAAATGAAAGTGCTTAAATCAGAAAAATAAAAGAAAAGGAGACTAGTCAAATGCTTTTTCAAGTTCACAGGAGATGGGATAATGCCCTTGACCCCCTTCGTGGATGGGAACTAGAGTGGCTCATTTTACTCAGCCTGCCGCTGGCCACTCCTTGCAAGAGGGAGCATGCAAGCAAGCCAGTGCAGGAACGGAGCGAACAATCACTGGAACTGGCCAGTTGCTCCTCTCTGGTGGGAGCAGGTTCTGTGTGGGCCCTGCAGCAGCATCCAAGCATATTACAATCAATGCTCTTTCAGCTCTGCCATCTGGAGATGGCCAAGTGCCATCTAGCTCAGTGGAGGGTCAGGGTGGCAGCAGCTGCCCTCTCGGCATCTGCGTTCTTGTCTGACATCCAGAAAGAATCAGGTCACACAATCCAGAAAGAATCAGGTCACACAAAGTGATTGAAGGGTAGTGTATAAGGACGATTTTTTTATTTTTATTTTTATTTTTTAGACAGAGTTTTGCTCTTGTCTCCCAGGCTGGAGTACAATGGCACAATCTTGGCTCACTGCAACCTCCACCTCCCAGGTTCAAGCAGCTTTCCTGCCTCAGCCTCCTGAATAGCTGGGATTACAAGCCTTCGCCACCACACCCAGCTAATTTTTGTATTTTTAGTTGAGGTGAGGTTTCACCACATTGGTCAGGCTGGTCTCAAACTCCTGACCTCAGGTGATCTGCCTGCCTCGGCCTCCTAAAGTGCTGGGATTACAGGCATGAACCACCGCACCCCTCATATATAGGAGGATTTTACTGGGCGATGGAAGTGGCTCTCAGCAGGATGGGGAGTCGGAAAGCGGATTGTGCAAGAAGAAGGTGATCTTTTCCTGAAGCCTGGCTGTCTCTGGCTGGGCCCCTCTCTGAAGCCGGACCGTCTGAAGTTAGTTGCGTCTATCCATAGTTGGGAATGTTCAGTTGCTTGTTTACCACTCAGCCGCTTGTATTCTCACCAGCCAGCTGCTTGTGTTGCTCTGCCAGTTCAAGTCCTTTTTTTTTTTCTTGTTGTTATTGGTTCTGTTTTGCTTTTTATTTTTTCTTTACCAACTGAAGTCTTTTTATGGGCACAGGATAGGGGTGTGGCAGGCCAAAAAGGAATTATTTGGGCGGGAAAACAAGGTCAGTTGTTTTCACTTAGGGCCACTGTTACAGGCTTAACAGCAGGGTTTAGCCCTGAGCCCATCCCTTCTGTATCACACGTGACTTAAGTAAAATTTTTAATAAATAAGCTGGCTTTAAAATTATTGGTAAAATAATACTAGAAATGTCTTAAGAATTGTTAGTATTTTTGTTTGCATTTATTGATGAAGTGGTTTCATTCTTTATTCCTGCAGAATACTATAAGATTTAGCATAAGGTTTATAAAACTGTAAAATCAGCCCAAAACAGAATATTTGCTTGTATTAATTTTTGATAAATTATACATGGTACATTGTTGGTTTAACGAAAACAGCTAAATCCTGAGTTATTGGTAAAAACATCCTTATATTAAACCTTAAGCTTCTTACCTAGTAAACACCTGAAATTCACAGCTATAAAAATAATTAACAGAGAATTAACCTTGAGTGATGACTATCACAGTTTTCATAAATAACCTAGGTAAACTACTAGGTAAACTAATCAAGTAAATGTAATAGAACAAATGCTTGTAAACAAACGTCATAAAATTTAGAATCAAAGTCATATTAAATAATAGATATTAATTGAACATCTGGGTAATTTACAATTTTAAAATTATAGGAAAACATTTTTTTAATGTCCTCATTAAAAGGCAAATATGGCCAGGTGGAATGGCTCACACCTCTCATCCCAGCACTCTGGGGGCCAAGGCAGGTAGATCATGAGATGAGGATTTCAAGATTAGCCTGGCCAAGATGGTGAAACTCCATCTCTACTAAAAATACAAAAATTAGCTGGGCAGGGTGGCGGGCACCTGTAATCCCAGCTACTTGGGAAGCCGAGGCAGAGAACTGCTTGAACCTGGGAGGCAGAGGTTGCAGTGAGCCGAGATCACACTATTGCACTCCAGCCTGGGCAACAGAGCAAGACTCTGTCTCAAATAAATAAATAAATAAAGTAAATATCTTTGTCTAATTAAAAGCTTATTTAAGGTTATGCATAGAACAATGCAAACAGAACCAGGAAATATGAAATGTAAGGAAAGTTATAAAGAGTTATTTTTAGTAAAGAAAGTAAAAAGGAAAATAATTTTTATATGATAAAGAATATTGTATGGTAAATTTTTTCCTAAAATAAGATTACTGGTTGTTTGACCAGGTGCGGTGGTTCACACATGGTAATCCCAGCACTTTGGGAGGCCGAGAATGGTGGATCATGAGGTCAAGAGTTCAAGAGCATCCTGGCCAATATGGTGAAACCTTGTCTCTACTGAAAATACAAAAATTAGCCTGTAGTCCCAGCTACCTGGGAGGCTCAGACAGGAAAATCACTTGAACCCGTGAAGTGGAGGTTGTAGTGAGCCAAGATTGCACCACTGCACTCCAGCCTGGTGACAGAGCAAGACTGCATCTCAAAAAAAATAAATAAAAGAAAGAAAGAAAGGAAAAAGAAAAAAAGATTACTGATTGTTCAAGAAAGAGGGATATTTAGGACAAAACAAACAGTCCAAGCATGTTGTAAATTGTCTATATAAGTTGTAATAAGGTTAGTAAAAAGGCATTTAATTTTTTTTTTTTTGAGACAGAGTCTCGCTCTGTCACTCAGGCTGGAGTGCAATGGCGTGCAGTGAACTGGGGTTCACTGCAACCTTCGCCTCCCAGGTTCAAGCAGTTCGCCTGCCTCAGCTTCCCAAGTAGCTGGGATTACAGGTGCGTGCCACCACACCTGGCTAATTTTTGTATTCTTAAGAAGAGAGGGTTTCACCATGTTGTTCAGGCTGGTCTCAAACCCCTGACCTTGTGATCTGCCTGCCTCAGCCTCCCAAAGTGCTAGGATTATAGGTGTGAGCCACCGCGCCCAGCTGGAATTTAATTTTTTTAAAGGGGTTATATAAGTCCATTGGCTGTGATTAAGAAGAAATTATAATACTCTTTCTAGAGATGGGTCTTTGATATTAATGTCAATGAAAAGAGCCTAACTCTGTAAAATATTTGAAGAGATTTATTCTGAGCCAAATATGAGTGACCATGGCCTGTGACACAGCCCTCAGGAGGTCCTGAGATCATGTGTCCAAGGTGGTTGGGGCACAGCTTGGTTTTATGTGTTTTAGAAAGGCATGAGACATCAATCAAATACATATAAGAAATACATTGGTTTGGACCAGAAAGGTGGAACAACTCAAAGCAGGGGCTTTCAGGCTATAGGTGAATTTAAACATTTTCTGATTGACGGTTGAGTTTGTCTAAAGACCTAGGACAGATAAAAAGGAAATGTTCAGGTTAAGATAAAGATTATGGAGACCAAAGTTCTTTTGAAGTCTTATAGTGGCTGCCCTTAGAGACAATAGGTGACAAATGTTCCCTATTTAGATCTTAATCTCTTTAGGATTGGGAGGGTCTGGAAGAAAAAGATCTAGCTATGTAATTATAGATTCTTTGCAGATGAAAATTTTTACCCACAAAGAACAGCTTTGCAGGGCCATCTCAAAATATGGGAAAGAAACATGTTTTAGGGTAAAATATTTTGATTTTCTTCTTTCTATCATAATGTTATGCCAGAGTCAGGTTGAAAAGTAAATCATGATATATAGGGTTAAATATAAAACCTGTCTGAGGACATGACTCCTCTAGATAGGAATTTGGGCAAGATTTAAAAAAAATCAGAGTTTAATCCTCATTAACAAATCTAAACTAATACAAAACTAAATAACTGGTTAAAACAAGATTTTACTTAAAATATTGACTTATTCTTAATGCAAGAAGTTTTTAATTCTTAAATTCTATAATCTATCTCTTTGACATTCTCCAGATTGATATCACAGAAGTTCAGTTCTTTTTCTTTTGAAAAGGCCTTGGATGATTACTCTCTCCTTTGCCTTTTATTGGCTCCTGTAACTTTTTATTAATTACCTAAAGTAAGGGAGATAATATATTTTTCTAAACAGGCAAATAAATATTTTTGGAACTGCCTTTTTATTCTGCATGTAGGAACTAGTTAAGATTGCCTGAGCCGACAAAGCATAAAGTTGAAGCTGGAGTGTTAGTGAGGATAAATCCTTCACTTCTCATAGCCCTTAGTGGAGCATTTACTGGGGCTGATGGCAAAAGACAGTAAGTACTTCCCAATGTCAATGACTGAACTAGAGAATTTCCACCTGGGAAAGCATTTATTGCCTTATGATGGAATTTTAATTGAAGCTACCCCTGTGCTAATGGATTTTGTTTGTTTGCTTTTGAAACAGTCTGGTTCTGTTGTCCAGGCTGGAATGCAGTGGTGCCATCATGGCTCACTGCAACCTCCACTTCCCAGGTTCAAGTGATTCTTCTGCCTTAGCCTCCCAAATAGCTGGGATTATAGGCATGTGCCACCATGCCCAGCTAATTTTTGTATTTTTAGTAGAGATGGGGTTTTGAATGCCTGGCCTCAAGTGATCCACACCCTATGCTAATAGAAATAATGGACCAAAAGAGTTTCATGATAAAATAAAAATGATTTATGTAGAATCTTGCTACCTGGGGATGTAAGGAGGATATACTGATAAGCAGGGAGCCCCTTTCTTAGGACTAATTCTCACTTTGTGAGGAGCTGCTAGATACAGTACCTGATGGACAGCTCTCATGAGCTGCTTGACTTGTGAATGGCATTGCTAAGGTAAACAAACATCTTGTTTGAAAGCTGCTGCTCTGGTTAAAGAAGGGTCAAGAAAATCTTTTTCTTTTTGACTTATTTGGGTGAATATGTTTTTTCTTTGTTTTTGAGACAGAGTCCCACTCTGTCACTAAGGCTGGAGTGCAGTGGTACCATCTCAGCTCACTGCAGCCTTCACACCTCAGCCTCCTGGTAGCTAGGACTATAGACGTATGTCACCATGGCCAGATAATTTTTTTTTTTGACTCAGAGTTTCACTCTTGTTGCCCAGGCTGGACTGCAATGGCATGATCTTGGCTCACTGTAACCTCTGCCTCCTGGGTTCAAGCGATTCTCCTGCCTCAGCCTCCTGAGTAGCTGGGATTACAGGTATATACCACCTCACCCGGCTAATTTTGTTTTTTAGTAGAGATGGGGTTTCACCATGTTGGTCAGGCTGGTCTCGAACTCCTGACCTCAGATGATTCACCCACCTCAGCCTCCCAAAGTGCTGGAATTATAGGCATGAGCCACCATGCCGGGCATGATTTTTGTATTTTTTTGTAGAGATGGGGTTTTGCCATATTACCTAGGCTGGACTCAAGCGATCCTCCCACCTCAGCCTCCCAAAGTGCTGGAATTACAAATGTGAGCCACCACGCCCAGCTCGGCCATGAAGTATGTTTTTGTAAGCAAATTTACCTTTCTAACTAAGTTCTCCAAAATTTGTTACCATATAGTTATTTGGATAAGTTCAGTAAGTCTTTTAAAACAGAGCAATTGAAGACACTGGTTATTTTACCAAGACTTTAACTATAAAGTAGCATGCTTTTAAGTAAGTTTCCAGCAACTCCAACTTAAAAGGAGCCTATAGTGGCCAATCAATTATTGCTGCATTTTATACAAATAATCGGGCCAAATATAATAAGCCTAAAACTTATTTTACACACAAATTTGGTCATACTATAAATTCTCCTTAATAGAAAAAAAGAGGCTAAAGAAATTGTATCAAAGGAAAAATGTAACAGTTAATACTAGATTTCAGGCCTAACTTTTGTTTTTTTGAGTGCAGATTGATTTATTATTTCTTGGCTACAATAATTCTCTAGAGAGTACCAGATGGTAATTTTTCTTCATATTTTTAGTTGGTGCCCTAATGGAATAAGTTTTTCTGTTCTGACACACAAATACTCTTTTGATTGTAAAACTACAAATGTTATTTATCTCTCCTTGTTTCACTTCCAAGGAAACCAAAATCATGATATTCTGAAGACCAGAGATGTAAGTCTGCCTCATTTGGCCTCCCTCTGGGCCCTGATGTGTTTTTCATTGCAAATGGCCTGCTGCTAAAACTATACAAGCACCCTCCCTCTAGGCCCAGGGTTGTGGAAGAGTTGGGTGCATGAGATTGTAAGAGCTGGTTTTGAGGGATAAAATTAGGTCAAGGTCAAACCCTCCAAATCAATGAGGGATACAAAGATGCCTAAACAGCTGGCAAAACAAGGAACTTTGCCTTCTAAACTATTTTAATGTCACTTTTGCAGCCACCCAACCATAAAGAATTTTTTTTTCGAGACAGAGTCTCACACTGTCATCCAGGCTGGAATGCAGCAGTGTGATCTTAGTTCACTGCCACCTCCACCTCCCAGGTTCAAATGATTCTCCTGCCTCAGCCTCCCGGGTAGCTGGGGATACAGGTGTGCGCCACCACGCCAGCTAATTTTTTGTTTTTTAGTGGAGGTGGGGTTTCACCATGTTAGCCAGGATGGTCTCAAACTCCTGACTTCGTGATCCGCCTGCCTCAGTCTCCCAAAGTGCTGGGATTACAGGCGTGAGCCACTGCACCCAGCCTTAAAATAATAATTTAAGAGGTAATGAATACCTGTCCACATCCATTCCTGTCTGTCCTAGAACAATTAATTGGCTATAAGTCTTTTGACTCTTAAGGCCCTCGGCCATAGGAAGTCCCATTGAAGGACAGGATGGATGGGGGGCAGGCAGCCATGCCACTTTGGCAATGCTATGGGACAAAATAAAGATTTGATGGCTTTTGAAGTTGCCTCTGGTAAATATTGGCCAGAGGGAGAGAATGTAAACCAAAAATGAAATTCCAGGGCCCTCCAACCATCTGAATGTACCTCCTCCTCAGCCATGGCTTTTTAAAAATTTAACCTGAGAGACTGTTTCAGACTGTGATGGGAAGTGGCAGTGAGACATGCCTCATTATATGTCTCTGACACTAACATCAATACAGACTTCAAGTCTGATAAAAATACAACCTGTTCTCTCTGAAAGCTATTACCTAAGGCTTCCTCTGCAAATAAGAATGTGGGTCTTCACAATCCTTTTTGTTAACCCAGACATTCCTTTCTGTTGATCCCAGGTCTTTAGATTAAACTCAACCAATTGTCAACCAGGAAAATTTTAAATCTACCTATAAGCTGGAAGCACTCCCCCACACCCACAGCTTCGAGTTGTCTCACCTTTCTCGACCAAACCAATGTGTTTCTTTCTTTTTTTTTTTTAGCAGAATCTTGCCAGGTTGCCCAGGCTGGAGTGCAGTGGCACAGTCTCAGCTCACTGCAACCTCCATCTCCCAGATTCAAGCGATTCTTGTGCCTCAGCCTCCCAAGTAGCTGGGATTATAGGTGCATGCCATTGTGCCTGGCTAATTTTTATATTTTTGGTAGAGATGGGGTTTTGCCATGCTGGCCAGGGTGGTCTTGAACTCCTGGCCTCAAGTGATCTGCCCTCCTCGGCCTCCCAAAGTGCTGGGATTACAGGTGTAAGCCACTGGGCCCAGCCAGTGATTAGCTTAAAAATGGCACAAAGTAAAAACGTAATAAATGTTAGTTATTCTTACTATTGTTACAATTTAGTAAAATAAGTTTTATGATGTGAAAGAGGCAGACAAGTAGCTGAAATTCAGTTTGAGAAAATTTAAATTCATCGAATAGGCAATTGACATAAAATCATCAATAACACTCAATGTGTTGAAAGCCAATTTGCTGGCCAGGCACAGTGGCTCACGCCTGTAATCCCAGCACTTTGGGAGTCCAAGGCAGGTGGATCACGAGGTCAGGAGTTTGAGATCAGCCTGACCAACATCCCTGTCTCTAGTAAAAATACAAAAATTGGCCAGGCGTGGTGGTGCACACCTGTAATCCCTGCTTCTCAGGAGGCTGAGGCAGAAGAATCACTTGAAACTGAGAGGCGGAGGTTGCAGTGAGCTGAGATTACACCATTGCACTCCAGCCTGGGCAACAGAGTGAGAATCCCTCTCAAAAAAAAAAAAAAAAGAAAAGAAAAGAAAAAGAAAGCCAATTTGCTGAATCACTGGTTTGCTAAATTCACTGGTTGTGTCATGCTTTAATAGTAATGTTAAATAGCTTTATCAAACGTGTTCACTTTTGGTCATGAAGAAGGCAAAGGCTACATTTTTGAAGTAGGGAAACCAAGGACTAAACAATGCTTTTGGACATTTAAGCTAAATGAACTTTTAACATCCCAAAAGCAATGGGGGAAATGAATAATAAATTCATTGAATCCAAAAAGTGGAGAAAATGTTCCCAAAATCTGGGACTTCCCTGCCCGAATCCTGATAAAAAAAAAAAAAAAAAACCACACACTTAAGGAAAACAAACTCAGTTTACAGAACACTAGAATCTTTTTTTTTTTTTTTTTGAGACGGAGTCTTGCTCTGTCACCAGATTAGAGTGCAGTGGTGCAATCTCGGCTCATTGCAACCTCCTCCTCCTGGGTTCAAGCGATTCTTCCATCTCAGCCTCCCGAGTAGCTGGGACCACAGGCACACGCCACCATGCCTGGCTAATTTTTTTGTATTTTTAGTAGAGACGGGGTTTCACCGTGTTGGCCAGGATGGTCTCGATCTCTTGACCTCGTGATCTGCCCGCCTCAGCCTCCCAAAGTGCTGGGATTACAGGCAACACTAGAATCTTAAACTCCCTTGTTGTTAATGATGTCTTTTTCATTTTAACCAGATAACCATTTAAATCAAATTGCCACGTTGATAATTTTCTTTTGGTCAAACTGTTTTCTTCCAGAGTCGCTTGGAACTCTTCCGTGGCACGTGAAGCACCCAGGAGGGCCGAGAGTATCTAGCACCTGGAAATGGATAAGGCTGCTTAGAACATTTAGAACAAAGATCTCACAGGTGGTGAGAGTCTCAAAGGCCAAGCTAAATGGTAGTATAATTTTAATTTTAACTTTAAAAAATACTTTTTTGGGGGACAGAGTCTTGCTGTGTCACCCAGGCTGGAGTGCAGTGGCACGATCTTGGCTCACTACAACCTTCGTCTCCCAGGTTCAAACGATTCTCCTGCCTCAGCCTCCCGAGTAACTGGGATTACAGGCATGCGCCACCATGCCTGGCTAATTTTTGTATTTTTAGTAGAGACGGGGTTTCACCATGTTGGCCAGGTTGGTCTCGAACTCCTGACCAAAAGTGATCCCCCTGTCTTGGCCTCCCAAAGTTCTGGGATTACTGTGTGAGCCACCTCACCTGGCCTGAATGGTAGTATAATAGTAGTCAGGTCATGAAACTGCCTGCCAGGCATTCTAATAAGTTCTGACTTTTCTTTGCAGGTGATAATTGGGAGTTATGTACTTTTAAAAGTTCAGCAGAATGTTGATTTTCAGAGACTGCCTTTGTGCTATTCACAGCTGCATTATAGGTCTCAAAACACAGCACTCAGTACAAGCTGGGCCCTTTCTGTTACGAGGTATTTTGCGCCTCAGCCTCCCAAAGTGCTGGAATTACAAATGTGAGCCACCACGCCCAGCTCGGCCATGAAGTATGTTTTTGTAAGCAAATTTACCTTTCTAAGTTCTCCAAAATTTGTTATCATGTAGTTATTTGGATAAGTTCAGTAAGTCTTTTAAAACAGAACAATTGAAGCACTTTGGGAGGCTGAGGCAGGTGGGTCACCTGAGGTCAGGAGTTCAAGACCAGTCTGGCCAACATGGTGAAGCCCTGTCTCTGCTAAAAATACAAAAATTAGCTGGGTTTGATGGCAGGTGCCTGTAATAGGAAAATTGCTTGAATCCGGGAGGCGGAGGTTACAGTAAGCCGAGATCATGCCACTGCATTCCAGTCTGAGCGATGGAGGAAAACTCCGTCTCAAAAGAAAAAACAATCTGAAGTAGGGGAGTTTTCAAGGAAAACAAAGATTGCCTAACAATGTTCGATGACTTAGGAAGGAAGATTAACCATAAGATAGAGCAATTTAGGAGCTGGTTTGTTAACTTTTACCAGTGATATCTAAACAATGGAGTGAGAACAGAGACTGGAGTTGAAAAAAGAATGAAAAGCGAGAAAGTGAAGGTGCCAGATAATGTTTTTTGGAAGCAGCTTGATGGGAGCGGGACAGGGACAGTTGCCACCTATTGTGATTTCAAGGTACTGAGAATAAAATAAACCACGGGCGGGCACGGTGGTTCACTCCTGTAATCCCAGTGCTTGGGAGGCCAAGGTGGAGCGGGTCACTTGAGCTCAGGAGTTCGAGACCAGCCTCGGCAATGTGGCGAACCCAGTCTCTACAAAATATACAAAAATTAACCAGGTGTGGTGGTGTGTGCCTGTAGTCTCAGCTACTCAGGAGGCTGAGGCAGGAGAATCTTTTGGACCTGGGAGGCAGAGGTTGCAATGAGCTGAGATTGCGCCTCTGCACTCATCTGGTGACAAAGCAAGAATTCATCAAAAAAAAAAAAAAAAGGAAGGAGTTATGTTAATCTTCGTTGCACAGAAATGAAGAAAACCACGAGTTGTTCCTCCTGCTTTTTCTTCTTTCTTGTTACAGAGCCACGATCCACCTGAAATGACATGAGAAACTGAGTTCATTTTGGGCTCTTTCCTGCCTGCAAGTCTGTCACTACCTTGCCCAATTAAAACCTTATTTTCACCTGCTTTAATTCTTGCTAGTTATTTTCCTCTTCTTAGAGTTCTCCCGGTATGTCATCTGTACAATAATATATATCCCCGTAAGGCACTGTAAGATTTAGGTAAGATAATGTGTGAAAAATCTGTTCTTTGGCCTGGCCATATAATGAATCCTCATAACTTGAAGCAATTGGTTTAAGTAGAACGAAGAACATGTGGATCACTCTGAATTAAGATGGAGTAATGTAAAACAGTTGTCAAGCATGAGCTGCATTTTCCAAACCTGGAGGACAAAACCCCTCCAAGTGTTATTACTTTATCCCACATATTCAAGAATGTACAGTGTCTTAGAGTTGTGAAAAAAAGCAAACAACAAACAAAAAAACCAGAAAAGCCCGAAGTTTCCTTGTCTGTAATATGGAGGTTTTGGCTATCTCATAGGGTGGTTTTTAGAAGATGAATTAGCAAATGGTCTGATGTTCATAAAGCATTAGTTTTATATCTTATAATGTCCTTATTCAGTGTTAATCTCTGGTCACTCCTGCCTCCAATCTCAGCATTCTGTAAGCAATATCAAGTGATGTGGATCCCTATCAAGTGATGTGGATCTTACATGAGCCTGACAGGCCCCCGTCCTCACAGAGCGTGCAGTCTATAAACATGAAAGTGATCAAGGTCAGACTGCCTGGGTCAGAGGCTCACTCTGTGGTCTAAACCTTTCTGCCCCCACTGTCCTCAAGTCTAAGTGGGATTAAAATGGTATGCACGTTATAAGGGTGTGGTAGGGATTAAATAAGCAAATTGTTTTCACCGGGCACTCATTGAATGAATGGGATTTAAAAAGCTGCATTAGGTAAAGCCATCAAAAGGCGTGTCTAGGGTGGGGCTGTATCTAGGGCAGGGCTCGGTCTGGGGTAGGCCTATGTCTAGGGTAGGCCTGTGTCTATGGTATGTGTAGGGTGGGCATCTCAGGGTTATGTTTAATCACTGCTGCTCCAGAGTTCATCACTTTTTCATTCAGAACCTGGACTAGAGGTTTGTCTTAACTTCCAAAGGTAAATCTCTTTGGTGGAGACCAAAGCATGTTTCTTTTTTTTTTTTCTTTTTTCTTCTTTTTTTGAGACAGTCTTGCTCTGTCACCAGGCTGGAGTGCAGTGGCACGATCTCAGCTCACTGCAACCTCTGACTCCCTGGTTCGAGTGATTCTCCTGCCTCAGCCTCCCGAGTAGCTGGGATTACAGGCACACACAACCACGCCCAGCCAATTTTTTTAGTAGAGACAGGGTTTCACCATGTTGGCCAGGATGGTCTAGATCTCCAGATCTCATGAGCCACCCGCCTCAGCCTCCCAAAGTGCTGGGATTACAGGCGTGAGCCACAAAAGCCTGTTTCTTTTGCAGAAGGCTCCTTACCTGATGCACTTGTGTTTTGTATTAATAGGTATTTGGGCTTTCTTTCTTTCTTTTTTTTCTTTTCTTTCTTTCTTTCTTCTTCTTTTTTTTTTTTTTTTTTTGAGACAGGGTCTCACTTTGTCACCCAGGCTAGATGGAGTTGAGCAATCTCGGCTCACTGCAACCTCTGCCTCCTGGACTCAAAGCTATTCTCCAGCCTCAGCTTCCCAAGTAGCTGGGACCACAGGTGTGCATCATCACACCTGGCTAATTTTGTATTTTTTTGTAGAGACAGGGTTTTGCTATGTTGCCCAGGCTGGTCTCAAACTCCTAAGCTCAAAGCAATCTTCTCACCTCAGCCTTGCAGAGTGCTAGGATTACAGGCATGAGCCACCTTGCTCAGCCTGGCTTTTATCTTTTAAAAGTGCAAGTTTATAGGCTGGGGACAGCTCATGCCACCAGAGTAATTGTGTATGGTAGAATTGGGGATAGGACTTTACTAGAGGCTCAGGTATTTAAATCTTAACCCATGACAGCATTAAAAGAGACTTTATATTTTAGAGATACACATAGACATATTTTTGGGTGAATGACATGTTTGAGATTCACTTGAAAATAATGAGGATGGGGTGTCAAGGAGATAAAAATTGGCCATGTATTGTCATATATTAAATTTCAGTGAAAGGATCATCAGCCTAATTATACTCTTCCCTCTACTTTCCTGTACAGTTAAACGTTAACAGGATAAATGCTGAAAACAAAATATTCTCAAAGTAAAAGAGCTATACTGGAAGAATTGTAGAAATGGCCTGGGCACTTTTTCCCTTTAGTTCACAGATTTAATATTCCATGAAATTTAGAAATAATTTGGAGCTTTTCAAACCTGGGATATGGAAGAAACCGACACTCGTGTTCTCTGGGAAGGTACGCTTGCCAAGTATGGGGATTCTGGATTTCTTCTAGATGAGCTCTAGCTGAGAGGAGAAGGCTTCATTAGTTCAGTGGTGCCTCGTACCTTAATACGTTGTGTTTAATGAATAATAGCCTAAGTCAAAGGTGCTCTATCTACAGTGGCCCCAGAAATCCACTGGGCCCATCACTATGTTTCAGAGGGAAGAATCTGCATCAAAGAACCCCAGAAGCAATCGTGGCTCAGCTGTGATGCCATTAGGACGTGAAGTCCTCCAAGAAGATGTCGTAGGAATGGCCTCCATCCCAGGGCCTGGAGAGCAGCTGGAGACAAGGAGGGTGGCCCAGGAGGGCAGTGGCAGTGAGCTCTGTGCTGTGGCCTGTCAGCCTCGGAGCCAGGAGTTAAACACAGGTAGGCAGGCTCCAGAGGCCCCGCTCCTCACGTGGGGCTATAGCCATACAAAGCATGTTGGTTTGGTTGCTGCTTTTATTATAGGTACTCAGTTCTTATTTTAAGAAACTTATGTATTTTTGCAAGTGTTACATGGGCACATTTGCTTTTTAGAAATGTTGGGAACTTTTTATATTGAGTCATGGCTTCTGTGAACAATATGCTGCTATGAACATAGTTGTACAAATTGCTGTTCAAGTGCATGCTTTCAGTTATTTTGAGTATTTGCCCAAAAGTGGAATTGCTGAATTATATAATAATATTTAATTTTTGAGAAACCACCATACTGTTTTTCTTTTCTTTCTTTTTTGTTTTTTGGTTTTTTTTTTTTTTTTTAGACAGAGTCTCACTCTGTTGCCCAGGCTGGAGTGCAGTGGTGCTATCTTGGCTCACTGCAACCTCTGCCTCCCAGATTCAAGAGGTTCTCCAGCCTCAGCCTCCCAAGTAGCTGGGATTACAGGGACCTGCAACCATGCCCAGCTCATTTTTGTATTTTTAGTAGAGACAGGGTTTCACCATGTTGGCCAGTTGGCTAGAATGGTCACAATCACTTTACCTCATGATCTGCCCGCCTCGGCTTCCCAAAGTGCTGGGATTACAGGCATGAGCCACCACACTCAGCTCTTTTACCAATTTATACTTTTAGTTCCTACATTTAGGTCTTTGAACCATTTCAAGTTAATTTTTGTGTATGGTGTAAGGTTGGGATCCAACTTGATTATTTTGCATGTGGGTACCCAGTTTTGCCAGTACTGTTTGCTGAAAAGGCTGTCCTTTCCCCCGTGAATGGTCTTGACACCTTGTGAATCATGTGACCATGTTTGTGAGGATTTATTTCTGAGCGCTCTAGTCTATCCCACTGGTCTATATGCCTGCCTTTGTGCTAGTACCACACTGTAATTGCAGTGGTAACCTCAAGAAAATATCTACAGAATATATATACACACTTGTACACACCCTAGTACCACACTGTTTCACTGTAGCTTTGTAGTAAGTTTTGGAATCAAGAGGTACTCTGTTCTCCTTTTAAAGATTGTTTTGACTGTTTAGGATACCTTGAAATCCCAGATACATTTTAGGATGAAATTTTCTATTCTGTAAAATGTGTCTTTGGGATTTTAAAAATAGGGATTTCATTAAAGCTGTAGATCACTTTGAGTAGTATAGACCTCTTAATATTAGTTCTAATCCAGGAACACAGGATAGCTTTATGTCTTAATTAAAAACAAGTTTTTTTTTGAGACAGGGTCTCACTCTGTCACCCAGGCTGGAGTGCAGTGGCACGACCATGGCTCACTGCTGCCTTAACCTCCTGGGCTCTCTGAAATGATCCTCCCACCTCAGTCTCCCAAGCAGCTAGGTTCACGGACATGTGCCCCTATGGCCTGGATAATTTTTAAAAATTTTTATTTTACCTATTTATTTATTTGAAACAGGGTCTTGCTCTGATGCCCAGGCTGGAGGGCAGTGGGACAATTGTGGCTTACTGCAGCCTTGAACTTCTGGACTCTAACAATCCTTTTACCTCAGCCTACCAAGTAGCCGGGACTGCAGGCATCCAGCACTGTGCCTGGCTAAGTTTTATTTCTTTTTAGAGATGGGGTCTTGCTATGTTGCCTAAGCTGATCTTGAACTCCTGGCCTCAAACAATCCTCCCATCTCAGCCTCCTGAGTCAATGGGATTACAGGCTTAAGCCACTGCACTTGGCTAATCTCATTAGTAATTTTGTTATTATGAATAGGTATGAGATTGGGCTCCACTTTTTAAAAGTTTTATGAAATAGCCAATGACTGACCTTTTTTTTTTTTTTTTTTTCCCTCACTCTGGATACCACTAATATTCTCCAGTGCTTTGCTCTTTCTGTTTGTGCGTTTTTCAGGATCTCCCATTGACAGTCATAATGAAGTAAGAAAAAGAAGACGGGGAAGAGGAAGTGGAAAACCACAGCATAAATTTTCTGAGAATAAGCTGAGTGTACTTCAGCAGTCATTTGCACAGAATCCTTATCCTGATTTTACAACCAGGGAAAAACTGGCTGGTCAGGTCTCTTGTCCCGTATTTGTAATAGATATAAGTAAAATATTCAAAGTTCGGCATATCTTTTTATAGATAATATGGAAAATATAAAGAAGTATGAAAAAGCTTAATAGCATTTTATCACATAGGACAAAGCGATTTTTTATTTATAGAAACGGGGTTTCACCATGTTGGTCAGGCTAGTCTGGAACTCCTGACCTCAGGTGATCCACCCATCTTGGCCTCCTAAAGTGCTGGGATTACAAGCATGAGCCACCGCACCTGGCCTGTGATTTCTTTTAGGCTGGGAACAGTGTCTCACGCCTGTAATCTCAGCACTTTGGGAGGTTGAGGTGGGAAGATCACTTGAGGCCAGGAGTTCAAGACCAGCTGACCAACATGGCAAAACTCTGTCTCTACCAAAAATGCAAAAATTAGCCAGGTGTGTTGGCATGTGCCTGTAATCCCAGCTACTCAGGAGGTTGAGGCAGGAGAATTGCTTGAACCTCGGAGGTGGAGGTTGCAGTGTGCCAAGATGGCACCACTGCACTCTAGCCTGAGTGACAGTATGAGAGTCTCAAAAAAAGAGCAATTTTTTTGGTTGTCATTCATCTCAATGTGGGTGTGACTATATTATGTATGCATTTTCTGGAAAAATACACTATTTTGAGGCAAAATTGGGAGCAGCGGTCCAGTTAAGAAGGTACTGTAGGCTGGCTGCAGTGGCTCACGCCTACAATCCCAGTGCCTTGGGAGGCCCAGGCCAGTGGAAGAGGTCAAGAGTTCAAGACCAGCCTGGCCAACATGGTAAAACACTGTCTCTACCAAAAATACAAAAATTAGCCAGGCATGATGGCACACCTCTGTAATTCCAGCTACTTGGGAGGCTGAGGTAGGAGAATTGCTTGTACTCGGGAGGTGGAGGTTGCAGTGAGCCAACATCGCACCACTGCACTCCAGCCTGGACAACAGAGTGATAGTCTGTTTCAAAAAAAAAAAAGAAAGAGAGAGACAGAAGCTAATATTGTAATTCTCCAGGATAGAGACGGTGATGGTTTTGACCAGGGTATTAGCTGTGGAATTAGAGAACTGGGAAGACCTCTAATTTTTAAAGGTGGAGCTGCTTATAGTTTGCCAAGATATTGGATATGCAGTGAAAAGTCCAGAAGTAAGGATACCTCCAAAGTTTTGGCTTGAGGAAATGGAAGATTGAGGATGCCTTTAATAGGGGAGCTTGGGCAAAGAGCAGTTTTGTGTTAGACATTTGGAGTTTCATTTACTTTGGACACGTTAAGTTTGGTATGCTAATCAAACCTCTGTGGTGTTTACTTACTCCAAAGTTTAAGTAAAAAGTAAGGTATGCAAGTCTGAAGGGCAGGAGGAAGAACGTGGCTTGACAGTGTCACAGGACTTGGCACAGAACCCCACAGTGTCAGTAGTTGCTTCCTAACCATTTATTGCATGAACCAACATTTTGTTTGGGGATTTTCTGATATGATTGTTGTAAATTGTTAAAGCATAACATTTTACTGTATTTGAATTTATATTATTTATACACATATTTTTTTCTTTAATCCTAATGGCTCTGTAACGTCTGACAAGTTGACTCTTGAACCTTATCTTTCTGTAAAATATGTATCGTTATGTTGTGGTGGTATTGCGAGGAGAAAATGAGTATGTCTGGAGGTAACAGGTTCATTGTGCATAGTCACAATTTTGTTTTATTTATTTGTTTACTTATCTATTTTGAGATGGAGTCTCATTCTGTTGCCCAGGCTGGAGTGCAGTGGCACGATCTCAGCTCACTGCAGCTTCTGCTTCCTGGGTTCAAGGGATTCTCTTCTCTCAGCCTCCCGAGTAGCTGAGATTACAAGGGTGCACCACCATGCCCAGCTAATTTTTGTATTTTTAGTAGAAATGGGATTTCCTCATGTTGGCCAGGCTGGTCTTGAACTCCTAACCTCAGGTGATCTGCCCACCTCAGCCTTCCAAAGTGCTGGGATTACAGGTGTGAGCCACTGTGACTGGCCCACAACTTTGTTTTAAGCCATCATTATAGGTGTGGATCAAAGATCTTTCTAGCTTTAAGTGCTACTAACCTAAGGCGATTCTGAACTTGTAGACTGAGGGGTTCCAGGAGGGATCAAATATTAAAAGGACCCCAGACATGCTTGCCTACATCATATGGCTCTAGGTGCTCTACCACAACCAGAGCTTATTAGGATGGAGAGTCTAAAACAGTGTTGATCATTTTTCCCTCCCCCAAACCTCTAGGGGTTAGGGTTGGCATGTATAATTATCCTCTCTTTAGGAAGGAGGGAGAAAAATTGAAGACTACAGGTGTCAAATGGAATGCTTAGAGTCACATAAAATGTCTTGTCCAAGTTATTACAAACTCTTGCTTGTTCTATGCATTACCTTTGAATACAGTGAATTTAAGAGTATAATTTAGAGTATATTGAATCATACGTTTATCCTGGTATGTCAGCTTGAGTAAAATAAAGAAGTTAGGGAAAGGCTGGAAGTCCGTTCTTTCCAAATGCAGAAGATTGCAAAAAAAGTTAATGGGAGATTTTGAAAGGTCCAGGTTTGCATGTACAGATGGGCCACTGCAACTATGGGGCAGTTGAGATTTTGAAATTGTGCACAATTTATAGCATTCACAATGTGCAGCCCCGCAAAGGATTGCCTTCATTATCTGAGTCTTATTCAAGAACAGGAAACAAGTCAGTGATCATGCTGAGACTAAGCTTAACTATAAAATTCTCCTACATTGTAGAAATGCATTGTACAATATAACTTAACAAACAGATTGAATTAACAGACTGATCTTTATCTTTAGAACTGGTTTCAAAATAAAAGAGCCAGACTACCACCTAGAGAGAGACACAGAACGTTCGCTGCCAGGAAGCTGTATGATTCCTCTGCCGAAGGCCACCCAGTTCCAAGAATCCAGGAAAACCAGGTGGAATCTTCCAAAGATGACCCTGAGCAGAACTCTTGTACCCAGGAAGTTCTACTGGGTGGAGCTGGCCACTCTTCTGTGGAGACACAAGGGATTCCCAGTGAACATGGTGGCTCAAATAACTCTGCAGCCTTATGGGTTAAAAGGAAACTAAAGTGTGATTTGGAGTATCCAGGTGACATAGAAAATGGCCATTCTCGATGTAGATCAATATTTTTTCCTCATCATTCTTCTTCTCCTCATTAGTATTCTGAAAGGGATAAGCCTGAGATGGGGGAAAGCCAGCATGCAAGGCCCTTCCCTTTGCACTGTGTTTATGGTGTGCAGGGAGGGAGTCGGCAGCAGGAGGAGCAAAAAGCTTATTTTCTTTACTCTTTCAAGGACAGCAGCAGAATGGTTAAGGATATCATCATGAGCAACCTCAGCCTCAGAATCACCCGGAGAAGCTGGTCTTCCAGGATCAGGCTCTAATGTATATGAATCACAGGATTTAGGGAAGCAGGTGCCTTCCTTTCAGTCTCAGCAGCATGGCCGATGTTCCCAAAGTAATGGAGTCTCTGTGCTCTCAGTTGTGGCACACCCTTTGCAAATCGTGATCAGATCTCCACAAATCCCTCCTGGGCAACATAAGCAGCAACATATCTGGCTGCAGAGCAACCCAGTTCCCAAATCCAGCAGCTTTGGGATGAGAAGTCTGCAAGTGTTTACTGCTGGGGCCAGGACTGTGATTCTAGGAGATGGTGCTAGGCTTCAGAGAGCATCACCCACAGGTCATCCCACAACCATCCACAAAGAAGCCCCAGGAAGAGGGCTCTGCAGCGCTTGCACATACAGATGCTGAACTCAGGAAGGCTCTGCAAGCTGGTCTCTTCTGGTAGGGCAGCAGTGTCCTGAGAAAGTGGAGCTAGAGTGTGGAGAACAAAACTAACAAGCACCAAGGCAGCAAGCAAGACAACCCCCAAATGACAGCAGTTACCAAATCCAAAGCAATCTGTGCTTCAGAAGACAGAGGCTCTTGCACAGTCCCTGTCTCATACATTGTCTCCTCCTTAGAAGTAAGATATCCAACAGAATGTGAAGGACTCCGCTGCCCAGCTTTTGTATGGAGGGGTCTCTAAGGTGGCTACAGCAAAGCTGTCATCTCCGCGGACCAGGACAGCATCTCCAGCCATGGGGCATGACCTGTTGGGATGGCAGCTATGTGTCCTTTCACAGACAGACCCACCAAAGCTCTGACTGTGAAGGGCACCCCAACATCAGCCTAGCCTGCATACACTTAAGGCATAGAATCACCCGAGGCTTCTTTATTGAAGACAGGGACGCCGGATGGAGTTGCAGCCCCAGCCGTTGCACCATAAAGAGCCCTAGGGGAATCACTTCTCAAGTATTCTGGAGTTCTGTCCATTGGAGCAGGTCCCTGCCAGTGCTGCCCTGCGCAGCTCTTCAGGCTGCATCCCGGACACTAGGTGGCACTGTTGGCACAGCAGCCTTCTAGGCAAGCAACCCTTTCTGAACAGCAGGGTTGCCTCGGGTGCTTTGTGTAAAAGCACATCCACTGTATAGAATTTGTGTCCTTTCCATTCTGTTTTCTTGATTATATTTAATTAATTACAAAATAATGTATGTTAGTTATGATAGTTTAAGCAATACAGAGCAAAAGCCGAGTCTTTTATTCTTGCACTCTGCATTTACAGTCCTGGAGACTCTAAACTCATATTGTATAAGCTACATTGTAAAGAGTTTGATAATCCCTTCCCTTTCCCTTCCCCACTCCTCCTTCTCCTTCCTTCTTCTACATTGTGTGATGTTTTTCATGTTTATATTCTAACCAGTTGTGGCATGTGATACTAATTTGCAGAATAAAGCATGTTTTGTACATATTTCCAAGGCATATGACATGCGGTTATACTTCATTTTGTAAATATCTTCCTTCTCTTACTATAAGATTGAGAACAGGTAAAGAGCAACTCTCCAATGCAGGCGATGAGTGTGATTTGCACAATCACGTTGGACAGCCAATTGGAATATTTATTGAAGCTGTAGCTGCCGAGCAATTCTGTTACTGGATGTGTCCCATAGACAAATTCTTGGGCATTCTTATGGAACACTGAGCCCAAAATAAGACACATCGTATAATGTAAGAAGCCAGGACAGCTGAAAAATAGCCTAGATCTATTTTTCAGCTATTTATGGTGTGAGTGTTCTGGGACATACTATTTAGTAAAAAATCAAATTCTTGAATAGTTTGATTGTATGATAATTATGAAAATAAGATAAAGCAGCAAGTAATGATTATTCTTGGATATATATATCCATTCACACATGGAAAAAATACAAAAACATGAACTGGGTTTACATTCACTAAAGTATTAAGAGTTACAGTTGGATAAGGAAGAAAAATGTTTTTTTCTCTAATGTTATGAAACTTACGTTGCAAATGTGAATAAAAATTCTAGAACTTTGATTCATCAGGTTTCATATTCACACCTAATTACCTCAATGACCAAAGATGGAGTTTTTATTTCTATACAATCCTATTTATCTTTTTTACTTTACTGCATTAGCTGAAAACTGCCAGTAATGCTCTATATGAAATCAGTGAGACATGGTGTCATTGGTTGAATTTCCCAGTTTTAAATTCGATGTGATAGTTAGCTTATATTAATCAATTTTCTGCCAGAAGAGCCCCTTTGATTCCTAGTGCAGCTTTATATCTCCTCGTTGTATAGGTTTTGAGTTAAGTGATTTTTTTCAGTAATTGCCAAAATCATGACTTTTTTCCTGTCGTGATTTCACGGGATTTTTTTGTTTTGTTTTTTGTTTTTGAGATGGAGTCTCAAAACAAAAACTCTGTCCCCCAGACTGGAGTGCAGTGGCACAATCTCGGCTCACTGCAACCTCCACCTCCTGGGTTCAATTGATTCTCCTGCCTCAGCCTCCTGAGTAGCTGGGACTATAGGCACGTGCCACCACAGTCAGCTAATTTTTGTATTTTCAGTAGAGACGAGGTTTAACCATATTGGACAGAATGGTCTCAATTTCTTGACCTCGTGATCCACCCACCTTGGCCTCCCTAAGTGCTGGGATTACAGGCGTGAGCCATCATGCCCGTGTTGTTGGGGGAAACCCTGCAATAGCCGAGGCAAGCATCTGAAGCATCAGCATGTTCTCATATAAACATAGAATTAAAAAAAAATTAGAGCTATAGTTACATAGTTATTCCTATATATATAAAATCATAATCATGTAACTATTCATATAGTTACATAGTTATTTCTATATATAAAATAAGTAATCACATAGCTATTCACAAGTAATCATAAATACATACACATATATAATATAATGTTTACTAATAAGTCTCAGGTCAAGAAGTATGGGACTGAAGTGACACTGGAAAAGAGATGACCCTAAGGCGAGATGCTCTAAGTCTCTGTCATGCCCGCGTATGGGCTGCTGGAGGATGCCTCGGCTGTGCGGCAGTGTCAGTGCTATGAAAGTGCCCACTGTTTAGCCAACTAAGAAAGGAGACATCCCAGATGGCCCGGACATCTCCTTCCTCTGAGGAGTTAGGAGAAAACCCTGCTTCTCCAACCTCTTGTGGTAGGCCTGGCGGCTGTCAGGGAGGCCCACAGATATCCAGGGACTTAATTGTCTCTACGTGGTGCTGTGCTTCAGCAGTCACGTTCCGTGGCTACTTTCAAGTTCTGCTTCTGAACCTAGTTCCTCTTTTTCTTAGAAGATAAGAATTAGTAATAGTAACATAAATGGATGAGTATGAAAAAAGTGCTGATGCCTTAGGTTTTCTCCTTGCCTCAGTTTCTTCAAAGTTCTGGGCCCCTTATCTCCAAGACATGTGATTTATCTGACCCTATCACTCACCACCATGACCTCATCCTACCTGCCCTTCCCCCTGCTTTGTACGCAATAAAAGTCAGAGTGTCCAGGCACTCAGGGCCACTGTGGTCTCCCATGATTTGGGTAGCAGTGGACCCTGGGCCCAAACTCTGTTTTCTCTGTGTCTTGTGTCTTTTATTTCCAGTTTCTCATCTCCACATCAGCAGGGAGGGACTCACTGGACCCTATAGGGCTGGACACTGTATGCCCGACCAGATTTCAGTGGATTTTTCTATTAAAGAATAGAAGGCCAGGCATGGTGACTCTGTAATCCCAGCATTTTGGGAGGCCAAGGGGAGTGAATCACTTGAAGTCAGGAGTTCGAGACCAGCCTGGCCAGCATGGAGTAGAAACCTTGTCTCTACTAAAAATAATACAAAAATTAGCTGGGCATGGTGGCAGTCGCCTGTAGTACAGCTACTTGGGTGGTCGAGGCAGGAGAATCACTTAAACCCTGGAGGCAGAGCTTGCACTCCAGCCTGGGCAAGAGAGCAAGACTCCATCACAAAAAAAAGAATATAAGAAAAATCCATTGAAATCACATGACATGAAAAAATTATTGGAATAACCCAACTATAATATGATATATCCTTCTAATGTATTGCTGGGTTAGGGTTGCTCATATTCTGATTAAAATTTTTACATCTGTATTTCTGAATGAGATTTTGCACATACTATCTTTAGGGGTTTGGGCCGTGTTAGTTTTATTTTATTTTATTTTTTTTGAGACAGAGTCTTGCTCTGTCACCCAGGCTGGAGTACAGTGGTGTTGTGTTAGCCTCACTTGTGCTAGCCTAACGGACTCCATCTTGGCTTCTCCCTCCCTGCCATGGCCCCCTCAGGTGCATTACTGGGACAGGCTGTACTCAGAGCCTTGAACCGTTGAGGTTTGGGTCACACTATTCTCAGTACCTGCAACCAATGGAACTGCATCTTCCTTGGCAAGCCCACCTACTATTGTAAAAAAAATCTCCTCCTTGGTGATTGATTGTATGGAAAGTTCCCCCTGCTACCCTCCTTGATTACTGTATAGAAATATCCTTGGTAAGCAGCAACTGTGAGGACCTCCTGCGTCCTGGTTACCAGCTTCCTCCTACTAACTTGCTTGTTCTGCTTCTGTAAAATTCCACTTTGCCACCCCCCGCTTTTCTAAGGAAGGTATAAAAAGGAATCAAGCCCCTTCTTCGGGGCCAAGAGATTTTGAGCGCGAGCTGACTCTCGGTCGCGGGCAATAAAGGATTCTCAATTAGAATTCAGAGTGTGGCGCTTTCCTTCTAGCTTGCTTGGGTATACCAGTGTAATCTCAGCTCACTGCAATCTCTGCCTTCTGAGTTCAAGTGATTCTTATGCCTTAGCCTCCCAAGTAGCTGGGATTACAGACTCCTGCCACCATGCCCGGCTAACTTTTGTATTTTTAGTAGAGATGGGGTTTCGCCATGTTGGCCAGGCTGATCTCAAACTCCTGACCTCAGCTGATCCACCTGCCTCTGCCTCCCAAAGTGCTGGGATTAGAGGCGTGAGCCACCATGGCTGGCCCCATGTTAACTTTAGTATAAATCAGTTATATTACCCTCTTTTTTGAGACGGAGTTTTTCTCTTGTCACCCAGGCTAGAGTGCAATGACATGATCTTGGCTCACTGCAACCTCCACCTCCTGGGTTCAAGTGATTCTCCTGCCTCAGCCTCCCGAGTAGCTGGGATTACAGGCGCCTGGCAACATATCCAGCTAATTTTTTTGTATTTTTAGTAAAGTCGGGGTTCCACTATATTGGCCAGACTGGTCTTGAACTCCTGACCTCAGGTGATCCGCCAGCCTGGGGCTTCAAAAGTGATGGGATTACAGGCGTTAGCCACTGCACCCAAACACTACCCTTTCTTTATATACACTCTCTATACCCTATACTTTGGAGAATAATAATTCTCTAAAATCTTGTAGAAAATGACATTTATTCCTTTATTAAATGTTAAGTTGACTTTTCCAGGCTGGTCATTTTCTTTATGGGAAGATTTTTGACTACTGATTTCATCGTTCAAATGATTATAAATCACTATAGTTTAAATTATTTTTGCATGAGTCATTTTTGGGAAGTTAAATTTTTCCAAGAAAATGTCTGTTTCATCAAAATTTTCAAATTTACTGCCATAAAGTCATTTGGAATATCCTTATAACTTCATTCCTAGAGCGCATGTAGTAATATACTATTTTAATGTTTTTATTTGCACCTTCTACTTTTTTCTTTTTTAAATTGCTAGAGGTTTGTCTTTTCAAAGAATCAGTGTTTGAAATTGATGCTCAGGTTTGAAATTGATGCATGGAGGTCATACAATTTCTTCATGGGCAGTCATTCTGTAGGCCAAATGGCGGTACTGAGAGCAGGGCTTCTGCTGTGGGGCCCCAGGTAGAGGCACCCAGAGGAGGCCTGTGGCTCAGTCTTGAGCAGTAGATCTTGTCCCATCCTGGTAGGGCTCTGTCAAGTAATATCTGCATGCTCCAGGGAAGCCCTGGATTCCGAGGACCTGAGAACTAGGGACCAGAAGTGTCCAGGACCAGGTCACAGTTCTATGTCATGTCCAGACATAGAACTGGACCCTATAGTTGTCAGGCACATGGAGGAAGCCTTAGGAGAAAGAAGTGTAATACCCCATGGGATCTTCCTGCCCAATGCTCAGACAAAATCAATTCACTGAGACAACAGCATTGCAGTAAAGAAAGAGTTTAATTGATACGAGCCTAGTCACACCACACGGGAGATGAGGTTATTACTCAAATCAATCTCTCCAAAAGCTCAAAGATTAGGGGTTTTTCAAAGACAGTTTGGTGGGCAAGGGGCAAGGGTATGTGTACTGCTGGTTAGGGATGGAATCACAGGGGTATGGAAAATGGTCCTCCTGGGCTGAGTCTGCTTCTGGGTAGGGGCCACAGGACTGGTTGAGTCACAGGTCTAGGTAGGACCAACTAGTTGTCAGAAATGCAAAAGCCTGAAAAAACATCTCAAAAGGCCAATCTTAAAAACAACTATAGACTACATTTCTCCCAAAGTCAGCTTGCCCTGTGTCCAGGAATCACCAAGGATAGCATGGTGGTTAGAAGCAAGATGGAGTCAATTATTTCAGACCTTTCTTACTGTCATAATTTTGCAAAGGAGATTTCAAAAGGTGGCACTGTCTTTGGTGCCAAAATGGGGAGTTAGTGCCTAGAGCCAGAATTGGGATTTGCTTGTCATTGCTTAAAATTGTATTTTACGCCCTGGAGAGAATGGTCTGAGCCTGGTTCTGGTAGGAATGTTGGGCCTCATTTTCTGGCAGGGACAATTGGGACTTTGTGCAAGTTGGGAGTGTGAAATGAAGCTCTAAAGAGACCCCAAGCTTTCCAGAGGAGATGGACGTCTTGTGGCTGAAAGAGACACTCAAATTAAGATGATGGGAGCCAAGCGGCCATGGCGGGGTGAGAGGAGCAGCCATGTGCCCCTCTTTCCAGGAGAGGGCAGCTCCAGGCACACATCCTGTTTGCGCCTCTGAGCTAAAATGGCTCCTGAACTCAGAGCCGAGACGCGTGGCTGGAAATCGCCCTCCAGCTGCCTGAATCGGCACCCTACGGAAACCACTGGCTTTGGGCTTAGAAACTACCCAATTCAGTATATTTTCAACCAGTCGGGTCTGAACCAGTTTCAATCCTTCATTTGCGTGTACAGACCATAGTGAGGTCTAGGGCAGGACCTTTCTCTGTTTAAGCCAGGACCTCTTTTTGTTCTTTGGAGCTCAATTTATGTCTTAACACTGGAGCCTGTGTCTCCTGATTTGTAGATTTTTTATTTATTTATTTTTATAGACAATAAAGCCTTTAGGCTGGGCACAGTGGCTCATGCCTGTAATCCCAGCACTTTAGAAGGCCAAGGCGGGCAGATCACTTGAGCTCAGGAATTTGAGACCAGCCTGGACAACATGGCAAAACCCCATTTCTACCAAAAATACAAAAATTAGCCAGGTGTGGTGGTCTGCACCTGTAATGCCAGCTGCTCAGGAGGCTGAGGCTGGAGAATTGCTTGAGCCCAGGAAGCAGAGGTTGCAGTGAGCCGAGAATGTGGCTCTGCATTCCAGCCTGGGAATCAAAGAAAGGAAAAAAAAGGCTTTTACTTTTTTCTTCACAGACCTCATGGTCTCTTGACAGCAAGAGTTAATAATTTGTGTTTGGCTGCAGACAAAGGACTTTGCGTCTCACACAGAGTCTCCAGGGCTCACAGTACAGTCCCTCCACTTTCCAAGCAGCTCCAGCTGGACACAGCTGGAGAGAAATAGGAGGTTGGAGAGAAATAGGAGGGTGGCAGGCGGCAGTCTAGGTTGCAGTGGGGAGCCTGCTGTGGGGATTTGGAAGTTTGGATAGTCTCTGGTGATCTCACAGTGTCTCCTTAAGGGAACTAGCCTGCCCCTCTGCAGCCTCCCCTGTCCAGGTGGAGTCCAGTTTTCTTTCAGGTGAATAAAGTATTTGCTCTCTTGAAAAGTGGGTTATCGTTCTTAGCTCAGATTTGATGTGGCCAAAAGAAATTCCTATAAGAAATGTAGCTGCTGTTTCTATCAACTTGACAAATGCTCCATGTGGATCTTAGATCTTCTGTGCTTCATGCCTTTGGTAGCCCATCACAACAATAGTTGAAATGTCAGCTGTAGATGTGTTGATTTCCGATTTCCTCAAGAATAGGAGAAGCTGAGTCTCATGGGGGACTATCTGCCTATTTGCATGTCCATTGTACAATTTTTTTTTTTTTTTTTTTGAGACGGAGTCTTGCTCTGTCACCAGGCTGGATTGCAGTGGTGTGATCTCGGCTCACAGCAACCTCCGCCTCCCGGGTTCAAATGATTCTCCTGTCTCAGCTTCCCAAGTTGCTGAGACTAAAGGCACACGCCACCACACCCAGCTAATTTTTGTATTTTTAGTAGAGACGGGGTTTTACCATGTTGGCCAGGATGGTCTCCATCTCTTGACCTCGTGATCTGCCCGCTCACCTCAGCCTCCCAAAGTGGGCAATTACAGGCGTGAGTCACCGCGCCCAGCCCATTCTACAGTTTTTTGAAAAGTCAAGCTGAGTTTTATAAATACCTAGACTGATAAGTGGAAGAAAGAGAAACAATTATAGTTTCTACAAAAGTTTATTTCTTTGTGCATTAGATCCCATAATCAAAATCTAATTGCAAAATCAAACTCACTGGAAAGATTAAGTAAAATTGTGAAATCCTTATTGAGGTGTGATTCACAAAAGTGGTGCTATGATTTGTTTGTCCTCTCTGAAATTCATGCTGAAACTTCATTTGCAATGTAACAGTATTAAGAGGTGGGTCCTTTAAGAGATAACTGGAGCATGAAGCCTCTGCCTTCATGAATGGATTAATCAATTTCTGAATGATGGGTTGATGGGTCAGTAGGAATAATGCAGAGTGAGTTATGGTGAGAGTGAGGCTGTTATAAAAGTCTGTTTGGCTCTCTCTCCTGCCCGCCTCTCTCCACGTGACGCTGTCCACCATGTTGTGATGCAATGATGAGGCCCTTACCAGAAGCTGACCAGCTGCAGCCCCTTGACTGTGGACTCCCAGCCTCCAGCATGTAAGAAATAAATTTCATTACATGGATGTATTACATGATGAAAAAGAGAAAAAAAAAAAAGCCAGTTGTGTTGATTCAAGCCTGTAATCCTAGCACTTTGGGAGGCTGAGGTGGGCAGATCACCCGAGGTCAGGAGTTTGAGACTGGCCTGACCAACATGGTGAAACCCCATCTCTACTAAAAATACAAAATTAGCCAGGCATGTTGATGCATGCTTGTAATCCCAGCTACTCAGGAGGCTGAGGCAGGAGAATTGCTTGAACCCAGGAGGTGGAGGTTGTAGTGAGCTGAGATTATGCCATTGCACTTCAGCCAGGGCAACAAGAATGAAATCTGTCTCAAAAAAAAAGGAAGAAAAAGAAAAATTAGAAATAAATGAATTTCAGAAAACACAGAGACAAATGATATATATTTAGGATATTCAACATGATGTTTTGATATATGTATATATTGTGAGATGATTACCACAATGAAGTTAATGAATATATCTATCATCTCACATAGTTATTTTCATCATGGTGAAAACATTTAAAATCTACTCTCTTAGCAACTTTCAAGTATATTGTATTATTTTATTTATTTATTTATTTTTGAGACAGGGTCTAGCTCTGTCTCCCAGGCTGGAGTGCAGTGGCATGATCTTGGCTCACTGCAACCTTCTCCTCCCAGGTTCAAGCAATTCTCCCACCTCAGCCTCCCAAATAGTTGGGGTTACAGGTGCTCACCACCACGCTTGGTTAGTTTTTGTATTTTTAGTAGAGACGAGGTTTCACCATGTTAGCCAGGCTGGTCTCAAACTCCTGACCTGAAGTGATCCACCTGCCTTGGCCTCCCAAAGTGCTGGGATTACAGGCATGAGTCACCATACCCGGTCTGTATTATTTAGTATAGCCACTATGCTGTATATTAGATCTCATGGCAAACGGCAACTCCAAGTAGGCTGTGATCTTCCATCCTCTAAAACCATGGTGTATGCGTGGCCTCTCCATTGACCCTTGCTATTTTCTTAAGAGACGTTTGAGCTGGGCACGGTGGCTCACGCCTGGAATCCCAGCACTTTGGGAGGCCGAGGCAGGTAGATCATCTGAGATCGGGAGTTCAAGACCAGCTGACCAACATGGAGAAACCCTGACTCAACAAAAATACAAAAAATTAGCCAGGCATGGTGGTGCATGCCTATAATTCCAGCTACTCGGGAGGCTGAGGCAGAATTGCTTGAATCTGGCAGGTGGGGGTTGCGGTGAGCTGAGATCACGCCATTATACTCTAGCCTGGGTAACAATAGCAAAACTTCGTCTCAATAAAAATAAAAATAAAAAAGCCGTTTGAAATGTGAAGACTTACTCAACTCTTTGGTTCCTCTTCGTGGTTAAAGCACCCTCCAGTGGCTTCTAGTTGCCCATCTTGCCTCTTTCTGCTTTTAACCAAAGGTGTGACGGCCAGAACCCAGGTTTGAGTATGTATATATAGTTGTTGTTAGGATGTGGGCCTCTAGATTTTTATTTCCTTATTTAAAATGAGAAAATATATCTGTAGGTCTTACCTTACAGTGATGTATTCTTTCTGTTCCATTTCCTTCACCCTCTTAAGCAAAACATTTCTTTCCGAACTCATTTCTTTCTTCATGTACTGTATATACAATATGTCCACTATGTACAGTACCAGCTAAGAGCAGGTGAGTCATGATAGTGATATTCTGTTTTTATTATTTTCCTCACTTCTGACTTCCAGGTACTCACAACTGACATAGATTTACCAAAAATTTACAGTGGCATAAATGCCATCTTTCTTTTCATTGCCTGCCTTTTTTTCTCTCCTTCCTTCCTTCCTTCCTTCTTTCCTTCCTTCCCTCTCTCTCTCTCTTTCCCTCTTTCTTTCTTGAGATGAAGTCTCCATTGTCCATTGGAGTGCGGTGGCGCTATCTCAGCTCACTGCAATCTCGGCCTCCCAGGTTCAAGCGATTCTCCTGCCTCAGCCTCCCCAGTAGTTGGAACTACAGGCATATGTCACCACTCCCGGCTAATTTTTGTATTTTTTAGTAGAGATGAGGTTTTGTCATATTGGCCAGGTTAGTCTCAAACTCCTGACCTCAAATGATCCACATATCTTGGCCTCCCAAAGTGCTGGGATTACAGGAGTGACCCACCGTGCCCAGCCAGGCTGTCATCTTTCTAGGATTCGAAAAAGTTTTGTATCACCCATGGCCTGTCTCCAGAGACAAATCTACCCACATAAGTTTTCCTGTTATCTCATTTTACCAAAATAAACAATGGGATGATTGTATCTATCAGAGTTCCAACTGGGAAAGAGAACCAGTATTATTTAGAGATTTATTGCCAAGAACTGGTTTATGTGATTGTGGGGGCTCACTTGGGAATGTCCAAAGTCCATAGAAAAGGTTGGAACTCTTGGGCAAGAGCTGATGCTGTTGTTCAAAGGCAGAATTTCTTCTTCATGGAAGACTCAGTTCTGCTTTGAAGGCATTTTTTTTCCAACTAATTCAGCAATCAGGACCACTTATTTAAAGTCAACTGGGCTGGGCATGGTGGCTGACATCTGTAATCCCAGCACTTTGGGAGGCTGAGGCGGGTGGGTCAACTGAGGTTAGGCGTTCAAGATCAGCCTGGCCAACATGGTGAAAACCTGTCTCTACTAAAAATACAAAATTAGCTGGGCGTGGTGGCTCATGCCTATAATCCCAGCTACTTGGAAGGCTGAGGGAGGAGAATCGCTTGAAACTGGGAGGTGGAGATTGCAGCAAGCTGAGATCATGCCACTGCACTCCAGCCTAGGCAACAGAGTGAGGCTCTGTCAAAAAAAAAAAAAAAAAAAGAAATGCCATCTGCTTCAGGATGCTGAGGACATGACAAAATCAGTCAATCCATGATCCATGAACATGGGCCCATTGCTTTACCTCATTTGCTAGGAAGTGAGTTCCTTGGTTGGAAGCAATGTTGTATGGAGTACTATGACAGGAGATAAGGTATTCTGTAAATTTACAGGTAGTTCTTTTGGCCAAAGTGTTGAGTGCAGGGAAGGCAAAATCATATCCAGCATGTCTATCCCAGTAAGAACAAACTTCATTTTTTTTTTCCACAATGGTAGTGGTCCAGTGTAATTGTTTTTCCTCTAGCTATATAGCTTATCACCCTGGGTGATGGTGCCATAGTGGGGACTCAGTGTTATCCTCTGATGCTTTCTGTAGGTATGATTAGGAGTGTCCAATGATGATGAATTGCCACGTTTAGTCATGAACCCAGTGCTCTCTCTATTACTGGAACGTGCCCTTAAAGTTTATTTCATTAGAGAACCGATTTCAGAAACCCAGAATCAATTCAGAAAATTCATCTGTAAGATTCTTTTTTTTTGAGACAGAGTTTTGCTCTTGTTGCCCAGGCTGGAGTGCAATGGGGTGATCTCAGCTCACTGCAACCTCCGCTTTCCAGGTTCAAGTGATTCTCCTGCCTCAGCCTCCTGAGTAGCTGGGATTACAGGCATGCACCACCACACCCGGCTAATTTTTTGTATTTTTAGTAGAGATGGGGTTTCTCTATGTTGGTCAGGCTGGTCTCAAACTCCTGACCTCAGGTGATCCACCCGCCTCGGCCTCCCAAAGTGCTGGGATTACAGGCATGAGCCACTGTGACCGGACAAGATCCTTTGTTATACAGCCACTAACAGTACCGAGTCTGTGTCAGTCAAAATTTGACCAGAGAAACAGAATCAGTTTTCAAGGAATTGACTTATACAATTGTGGGGGCTAACTAGGCAAGAAAGACATTTGTAGAGACGGATGCCTGGAAAGGTAAGCTGACACTCTCAGGCAGGAGCTAAAGTTGCTCTCCACTGGTAGGATTTTCTGCCTCAAGAGAGCTTTGCTCTGATTGGATCAGTCCCACTCACATTATATTGAATAATTGGCTTTAGGCAAAGCCAGTTGATTTTATATATTAACCACACCTGCAAAATGCATTTGTAGCAACACCTGCATTAATGTTTGATTGATAAACTGCAGTGCTTAGACTAGCCAGCTTGACATAGCCAGACCACCACTTTGATGATGGAATAAAATACATTTCAGGAAAGGCTGAGGAAAATGTGAAAAGTATAAAATAAGGCGAGATTCTCCATTCGTTAGATAATATGGCCAAGCCAAAATAATTAAGAAATAAAAGAACCTGAACACAGAGAACAAAATGCTTAAATATGTGCAAACTAGAGAGCACAGAACCAAAGTAATATTTGGAGAAGTATGATAGATGCAAAATTACCTAGTGAAATCCGGACTTCTACTTAAAATTCAACTTACCCTTTACCTAATTACTTCAAAATCCTTTTAAGTGGTGTTAAATATTTAAATGAGGAATTAAGTGGACAGGTATTTAAGAAATGGGTGCGGCTAGGCTCCGAGGCTCCCGCCTGTAGTTCCGGCATTTTGGGAGATCGGGTGTGCAAATCACCTGAGGTCAGGAGTCTGAGAACTGAGGGGTGCACGCTGAGTTTTGTTGTATCTTACGTTCCTGGCAATTGTTCAGAGAAGCCACTAGACTCCAGAATCCAGGCCACTCTTCCCAGGATGGATTTGCCCAAAAGTTCAAATGGTAAGCTTCTATCAGCCTGTTGGCTTGTTCTCTGTGTTGATGCCAAAGACCTTGTTTGTTTTCCAGAGTTTATGAAAGTTTACATCGCAGCCGGGAGCAGCAGCTCACGCCTGTAATCCTAGCACTTTGGGAGGCCAAGGTGTGCGGATCACCTGGGGTCAGGAGTACAAGGCCAGCCTGCCCAACATGGTGAAACCCCGTCTCTTCTAAAAATAAACAATTACTTTGGGAGGCCGAGGCGGACGGATCACGAGGTCAAGAGATCGAGACCATCCTGGCCAACATGGTGAAACCCCGTCTCTACTGAAAATACAAAAATTAGCTGGGCGTGGTGGCGCGCGCCTGTAGTCCCAGCTACTCGGGAGGCTGAGGCAGGAGAATCGCTTGAACCCGGGAGGCGGAGGTTGCAGTGAGCGGAGATTGTGTCACTGCACTCCAGTCTGGTGCCTGGCGACAGAGACTCTCTCAAAACAAAAACAAACAAACAAAAAAACAATTAGCTGGGCCTAGCGGCGGGCCCCTTAATCCCGTTTACTCGGGAGGCTGAGGCAGAAGAATCGCTTGAACCCAGGAGGCGGAGGTTGCAGTGAGCTGAGATGAGGCCACTGCACTCCAGCCTGGGCGACAGAGCGAGACTCTTCAAAAAAAAAAAAAAGTTTAAATCACAGTCATGATTCATGATTAGAGGAAATGTTTTAACCTTTTAGTTTTTTTTACAGGATATTTGTTTTATTAATTTTATGCATTTTTCTAATTCTATTGCTTCCTATTTTCTTGCAGATACTACCGTTGTGGAATTTCTATAAGCTTTTGCTCTGTATACTTAGATCATTGCCTATCATATTTCCTAAAATATGAATTTACCCCTATATGTACCCTTATTAGCATGACTTAGGATGTGTTGCTAAAGTAAAAACATAGTGATCATTGGATATATTAGCTTTCCATCTGAAATAAACAAAGTATGTGCTCATGCCAACAATTTTAATCTATAAACACATTCTTAATGCTCTTCTATTCCTTTTTTTCTTTGCTCTTTCCCTAGAAAGAGAGGCCCGTCGAAAGAGGATTGTTTTGAACCAGCATCAAAAAGATACCCTCCAGGCATGGTTTGAAAAGAATCCCTATCCTGGTATTGCTACCAGGGATCAACTGGCCAAAGAAATTGGCATTCCAGAGTCTAGAATTCAGGTGGGCATGAGGTTTCTATTTTCTCTCTTTTTTTTTTAAGACGGGGTTTCACCATGTTGGTCAGGCTGGTCTTGAACTCCTGGCCTCAGGTGATCACCCGCCTTGGCCTCCAAAGTGCTTGGATTACAGGTGTGAGCCACCGCGCCCGGCCGAAGTTTCTATTTTATCTCAAAGGTAAGGGAAAGAGAAAAGGTAGGCTAAGCACTTTCAAGCAATTCTCTTAGGTCTTGTATTTTGCCAAGAAGTTTATTCCTGTTATGTAATGAAAGAAAAGTAAAACAAAAGCAACAACTCTGTGTATCTTTCTTTTCTTTTCTTTTTTTTTGTTTTTTGAGACAGGATGTCACTCTGTCACTCAGAATGGAGTGTAATGGCTCAATCACAGCTCACTGCAGCCTTGATTTCCTGGGCTCAATCAATCATCCCATTTCAGCCTTCTGAGTAGCTGGGCCTACAGGCACATGCCACCATGCCCAGCTAATTTATTAATTTTTTGAGGCTGAGTCTCTCCTGGTTGCCCAGGCTGGAGTGCAATGGCTCCATCTTGGCTCACTTCAGCCTTCACCTCCCAGGTTCAAAGGATTCTGCTGCCTCAGCCTCCTGAGTGACTGGGACTACAGTCATGCACCACCATGCCCAGCTAATTTTCATAGTTTTAGTAGAGAGGGGGCTTCACCATGTTGGCCAGGCTGGTCTGGAACTCCTGACCTCAGGATTGCCTGCCTCAGCCTCCCAAACTGCTGGGATTACAGGTGTGAGCCACTGTGCCCAGCTGCAATCTTCCCACCTCAGCTTCCCAAAGTGCTAAGATTATAGATTGAGTCACTACATCTGGCCCTAGTTTTTTTTTAAATCTAATGTCCTTAATATGATTCATATACCAGAATGTTTAAAATCCTATATTATTTGAATAAAATTATTGATGCAATAATTAAGATAATTTTTTTAAGTTATTAAAAAGTATATGTTGTCCCAAGGGAGATGGCATTTAAACCAATGAAGATAAGTGAATATGTCTTTTTAGGGGTAAAAATTGAGTTCAGGTTTTAGCGTCTAATCTATAATCTCTGATTAATTGGTTATAATGATCCCAATTTTTGAAAATACTCAAGAGAATAAAATTTCCTTATTTTTTAATTGCCTGATGAGTTCATCCTGCCTACTGCGCAGATGAAACCAATTAACTGAAACCATGGCTTTGCAATAAAGAATTTAATTGACACAAGGTTGGCCACACCGTATGGAGATGTAGTTGCTACTTAAATCAACCTCCCTGAAAATTCAGAGGCTGGGATTTTTCAAGGATAGTATGGCAGGTAAGGGAATGGATGATATACCTGACTGGTTGGGGATGGAGTGTGGAATATGGTCCTGTGCTGAGTCTGCATCTGGGTGGGCCCACAGGGTGGTTGGTGGTCTGGGTGGAGCTGTCAGTTGTCAGAAGTGCAAAAACCTGGAAAGGCATCTCAAAAGGCCAATCTTAGGTTCTGCAATAGTAGTGTTGTCTGGAGGAGTAATTGGGGAAGTTGTGGAACCATGGCTGGTAATCTTTTCAGTCCACACCTCAGCAGAATTCAGGCTCCTCTTATCCTCCTATCCTGGTAGTCTTTCACTAGCTTTACAAAGGCTGTTTTGGGGAAGGGCTATTATCATTTAAACTATAAACTAAATGTCTCTCAAAGTTAGCTTGGCCCAAGCCCACCCAGTAATGCCTAAGGGCAGTTTGGAGGTTAAAGGAAAGCTGGGACTGGGTGTGATGGCATGCACCTGTAAAATCAGATACTTGAGAGATTGAGGCAGGAGAATAGCTTGAACCCTGGAGGCGGAGGTTGCAGAGAGCCAATATTGCACCACTGCACTCTAGCCTGGGCAACAAAGCAAGACTCTGTCTCAAAAATAAATTAATTAATAAGGGCAAGATGGGGGCTGGTTAGGTCAGATCTTTCATTTTCATAATTTTCTCTCTCATAATTTTTGCAAAGGCAGTTGTATGTTTAGATGATCTGTTCTGGGTATGGGAGATAGGGTTTACTCAAATTCCGGTAATAAAATTGCTGTATGTGAGAACACTTGGTGACCGGCTACCTGAGAGGCACTGAGCTCATTGGAACCTATGGTGAGAAGGAAAGACCAGGAAACAATGTAAGGTGCTGTTAACTCTCATAGGGAATTTACAAATGTCTTCATTAGTTTAGATTCCAGCTGTGTGTAAGACTCTTTAACTGAAAATATTTTGATTAATTTAGAGAACAGATACAGCCTTCAAGCACAATGCTTGGGAATTAAGAGCTGCTTAATAGTGCCAACAAAAAGAGTCAAACTCTGTAAAATATTTAGTATTTGTTTTGTTTTTTAACTTTTTGGTTCTTTTTTCTTTTTCCCTTTATCTTTTTTTTTTTTCTTTTGAGACGGAGTTCTTGCTCTGTTGCCCAGGCTGGTGTGCGGTGGTGTGATCTCGGTTCACTGCAAGCTCTGCCTCCCAAGTTCAAGCGATTCTCCTGCCTCAGCCTCCTGAGTAGCTGGGATTACAGGTGCCCACCACCAGGCCCAGCTAATTTTTGTATTTTTAGTAGAGACAGGGTTTCCTTATGTTGGTCAGGCTGGTCTTGAACTCTTGACCTCAGGTGATCCAGCCGCCTCGGTCTCCCAAAGACCAAGGATTACAGGCATAAGCCACTGCAGCCGGCCTTTCTTTTTTTACTTTTAGTTTTTTAACTTCTGCATAACATCTGTAAAATAAAGAAATTTACAGAGCCAAATCTGAGTGATCCTGGCTCGTGATGCAGCCCTCAGGAACATGTGCCCTAGGTAGTTGGGATGCAACTTGGTTTTATACATTCTAGGGAGACATGAGACTTCAATTAAATACATTTAAGAAATATAGGGCCAGCTACATTGGCTCATACCTGTAATCCCAGAAACTTTGGGAGGCCGAGGTGGGCAGATCATTTGAAGTTCAGAAGTTCAAGACCAGCCTGGTCAACACGGTGAAACCTCATCTCTACTAAAAATACAAAAATTAGCTGGGCATGGTGGCGGGCGCCTGTAATCCCAGCTACTTGGGAGGCTGAGGCAGAAGAATTGCTTGAACCTGTGATGTGGAGGTTGCAGTGAGCTGAGATGGCAACATTGCACTCCAGCCTGGGTGACCAGAGTGAAACTCCATCTCAAAAAAAAAAAGAAAACGTCTGGGCTGCCAGAAGACTTTGTGGAGATCAATGTTTTATCATGCAGATGAAGCCTCCAGGTAGCAGGCTTCAGACAGAATAGATTGTAAATGCTTCTTATCAGACTTAAGTTCTGTGTTGATGCTAATGTCTCGGGGAGGTACGATGAGGCCCTTCCGACCCCTGCTTCCCATCAAGGCCTGAGCCAGTCTCTTGGGTTAAACTTTTTTTTTTGATGACAGTCTCATTCTGTCCCCCAGGTTGGAGTTCAATGGCACAATCTTGGCTTGCTGCAACCTCCGCCTCCCATGTTCAAGTGATTCTCCTGTCTCCGCCTCCTGAGTAGCTGGGATTACAGGCATATGCCACCACAACTGCTAATTTTTCTATTTTTCAGAGACAGGGTATCAACATGTTGGTCAGACTGATCTCAAACTCCTGACCTCGTGATCTGCTTGCCTCGGCCTTCCAAAATGCTGGGATTACAGGCGTGAACCACCTCGCCTGGCAGTGTTACATTTTAAGAGTGCCCTGATGGAGAAGGAAGTCCATTCGGATGGCTGGGGGGCCTTAGGATTTTATATTCGGTTTACAAGAGACATTGGTCATCATGAAGTTACAAATCTTACAATGGAATGACTTGGGCCAATTGATTAATAGTGTTGCTGGAAGGAGGTCCTGATCCAGACTCCAAGAGAGTTCTTGGATCTCCGAAGGAAAGAACTGGAGGTGAATCCATAAAATGAAAGCAAGTTTATTAAGAAAGTAAAGGAAAAAAGAATTGCTACTCCTTAGGCAGAGCAGCAAAGTAGGCTACTCAACTAATTATAGTTATTTCTTGGTTATATGCTAAACAAGGGGTGTATTATTTATGAGTTTTTCAGGAAAGGGGAGGAGATTTTTCAGAACTGAGGATTCTTCCCCTTTGTCGACCATATAGGGTAACTTCCTGATGTTGCCATGGAATTTGTAACTGTCAGGGCGCTGGTAGGAGTGTCTTTTGGGATGCCAATATATCTTAATTAGACTGGGGCAGTGGCTCAAGCCTGTAATCTCAGCACTTCAGAGAGTTAAGGCCAGCAGATCGCCTGAGCTCAGGAGTTGGAGACTGGCCTGGGCAACATGGCAAAGCCTGATCTCTAGTAAAAATACAAAAAATTAGCCAAGTGTTGTGGTGCCTGCCTGTAATCCCAGCTACTCGGGAGGCTGAGGCATGAGAATCACTTGAACCCAGGAGGCGGAGGTTGCAGTGAGCTGAGATGACACAATTGCACTCCAGCCAAGGCGACAGAGAGAGACTCCCTCTCAAAAGAAAAAAAAAGTGAGCTGAGATGGCACCGTTGCGCTCCAGCCTTGGCAACAGAGAGACTCCATCTCAAACGAATAAAAAAGGTGAGCTGAGATGGCACCATTGCACTCCAGCCTAGGGAGACAGAGAGAGATTCCGTCTCAAAAGAAAAAAGTCACTTTCGTGACCATCTTGGTTTTGGTTGACTTTTTACTGCAGGCTGTTCTATCAGCAAGGTCTTTGCAACCTGTATCTTGTGCCGACTTCCATCTCATCATGTGACTAAGAATACCTGAGAATGCAGCCCAGTAGGTCTCAGCCTTATTTTAACCAGCCCCTATTCCAGATGGAGTCACTCGGGTTCAAATGCCTCAGACAACAAGAGAAATGACATACAAATTTAATGTGTATATGGGAGCCTTCAGAGTGAAGACCCAACTTCCCAAAGAGTTATAGAAACTGTATATACCATTCTGAGGCCACTAAAGAATATAGACTTGGAGCATGGCCCTAAACAAGTAAATCAGGTTTCGTGGCAAGGCAGGTTAAGAGACAGCTGGGCTAGGAAAGGTGGCCTCGATATACAGATGATGCCTCGTTCAAAGAGAATAGATGGTAAATGGTTGTTTTTGTTTTGTTTTGTTTTGAGACAAGACCTCAGTTTGTCACCCAGGCTGGAGTGTGATGGTGTGATCCTTGCTTACTGCGGCCTTGACCTCCCAGGTTCAATCAATCTGCCCACCTCAGCCTTCTGAGTAGCTGGGACTACAGGTGCATGCCACATGCATGTGGCTAATTTTTTCTATTTTTTTTTTTTTGGTAGAGATAAGGTTTTGCCATATTGCCCAGCTTGTCTCAAACTCTCAAGCTCAAGTGATCAGCCTGCCTTGGCCTCCCAAAGTGCTGGCATTACAGGCATGAGCCATTGCACTCAGCAGTAAATATTTCTTTTTAGACTTTCAAAGGTATCAGACTCTGATTCTCCTAGATCTGGGAAAGGCATAGAAAGGGGAGGGATAATGATTACATTAGTGGACACTCTTTACAGATGAAAATTTTCACCACAGCTTTTCAAGGCCCCTTCTGCCTGCTGACCAAATGGTAACCATTAAAAAATATGTCAAATAAATATATTTGGGGGTAAAATATTTTAATTTTCTTCATATCCAAATACAGTGTTCAGAAATAACTTAAAAACATGTGGCAATTTCTACTTCTATAATCAGGAAAATAGCAAAAATCCAACTGGTTATGTTAGTGAAAATAATTTCAAAGCTAGGTATCTGGGTTTCCGGGAGTCTTTTTATTTATCGCTGGCTCTGGAATAAAATAAGTAGGATATAAGTGTGAAGATATGTTAGTCCAGCCATTTTCTGTGGCCAATTCTGCCTCCCTATCTTCAGACTAATCCTCAGGCAATTCTTGTGCCTCAGCCTCCCTAGTAGCTATGATTATAGGCACCCACCACCATACCTGGCCAATTTTTGTATTTTTAGTAGAGACAGGGTTTTTTCACCATGTTGGCCAGGCTGGTGTCACACACACACACACACACACACACACACACACACACACACACACAAAACAGATGTTGAATACCTACTTGACAAACGAGAGAGAGAGAAAACTGTCTTTTTTTTTGTTTTTTTTTGAGATGGAGTCCTCTGCCAGACTTCAAGAAGTTCTTGTGCTTCAGCCTCCCTAATAGCTGGGAATTTAGGTGCCCTCTACCATACCTGGCTAGTTTTTGTATTTTTAGTAGAGACAGAGTTCTTTTCACCATGTTGGCCAGGCTGGTCTTGAACTCCTCACCTTAGGTGATCCACCTGCATCAGCTCCCAAAGTGCTGAGCTTACAGATGTGAGCCGCTGTGCCTGGCTGAAAACAGTGTCTTAAATTAAGAAAATTGACTTTGGATGTCACTGGAGAGACCATTAGAAGACATGCTAATTTGGGCTCGTAGTGATGTTGTCCTGAATTTCATGCTGATAATTTAAGGCAATAGCATCATTCTTAAAATAATACACTGCTTTTCTCATGAATATTACCCCAAGGGCAGATGCCAAATCAGTTTTGTTTGATTCGATTGTTGTGTGGAGTGATCTGAGTTACATCTTCTTTCCCCACATCTTCTTGGGCCACTTAGGTTTGGTTTCAGAACCACAGATCGAGACAGAGACGACTGGGATTGAAATGCTCCTCTGAGGAATATCAAACCCAGGGACAGACTAATCCTCAGTTTAGGACTCAAGGTAAGAACCCATCAGTCCAAATATAATTCCTCAATGGATCTCCTTGAGTGTATAAACAACTATGCATGCTGTGTCCACATTTTCTGCAAAGAATGCTTAGACTAGGGACCAAATAGTAGTTCTGGGCATCCTAGTGTCAGAGATATAGACATCATCTAATATTTGGAGTAGGGGTGATACTGGTTGCCTGGAGGAGGTCCTCAAATGCAGGTGAGACCTTGACCCCAGCAGCTATTTAGGTTGTTGACATCATTGCATGAAGGAATTCAAGGATGAGTCAGAAAATAGTAAAAGCAGGGAGATTCATTGCAAAGTGAAAAGTCTTGTAACTGCCCAATGGGTTCACCTTACCCACTGCCTCGACAGCCAATTTATCAATACAGGGGAATTACAATACAGAGTTATTTTCAGAGCCAGCTGTGTGGGAGACTGGAGTTTTATTAAATCAGTCTCCCTGAGCATTCAGGGATCAGCATTTTTAAGGATAATTGGGTGGGTGGGGAGACAGTGACTCAGGAATGCTGATTGATCAGGTCAGAGATGAAATCTTAGGGAATCGAAGCTGTCCTCTTGGGCTGAGTTTGTTCCTGGGTAGGGGCCACAAGATCAGATTAAGCCAGTTTATTTATCTGGGTGGTGCCAGCTGATCCATCAAGTACAGGGTCTGCAAAGTATCTCAAGCACTGATCTTATATTTTCAAATAGTGATGTTATCCCCAGGAGCAATTTGGGAAGGGTCAGAACCTTGTAGCCTCTAGCTGCTTGGCTTCTAAACCATAATTTCTGATCTTGTGGCTAACATGTTAGTTCTACAAACAGCAGTCTAGTCCCCAGGCAAGAAGGGGGTTTGTTTTGGGAAAGGACTGTTATCATCTTTGTTTTAAACTATAAACTAAGTTCCTCCCAAAGTTAGTTTGGCCTACACCCATTAGTGAACAAAGACAGCTTGGATGTTAGAAGCAAAATGGAGTTGGTTAGGTCAGGTCTATCACTGTGTCAGTTATAATTCTCCCATGGCAGTTTTGTGCCTGGAAGGAAGGTCTTGAGTGTGAATTATCCAGGTTTTTGGCATCTTGAACAAATTGAACAAAATGCACAAACAAAGCAACAAAAGAATAAAACAGCAAAAGCAGAGATTTATTGTAACAAGAGTACACTCTACAGGTGGGAGTGGGACTCACCGGTGCAAGAGTCCCGATTGCAAAGTGCTGCGGGATTTAAGCACCCTTTAGAGGTTTCCTGTTGGTTATCTACTATGTGAATGGAGGATCTGGCCCGCAGCTAATTAGAGGCAGAAGTGAATTGATCAGAGGCTGTCACAGTTGGCACACTATGCAAACAAAGGAGCAGCCCTTGGCCGATCAGAGGATTGAGTGACTTGGCACCTTATGCAAATAAGAGTGGCCTGCAGCCAATCAGAGGCACTTTCTGTTGGTGAGGCAGTGGAGTGGGGTTGGGGGTATGGAGGAGAAGTAGCTTCTGGTCCCCTGTTACTTGGGCCTAGAGGTGGGGTTTTCCCTATGATCTAGTTCTAGGGAGTTGGCACAAACTGGCCTTATGTTTTCTGTCTCCAGACCCTATACTTCTGCTTCAGTTTCAGTATACACTAAAGAAAGGGGAGTGTGGGTGTACTCGAGTCGTGTGCAAGGGGTTTGGGCTGCTACCTTTATGGGTTTCTTATCCAAGGGATGGAATATTCATGAAGATTCTTGGAAAAAGGTGGAGATTTCTTAGAACGATGGTGTTACCTCTTTTTACACTAAATATGGGTGTTCCCAGACCTATCATGACACTGGTGGGTATGTGATTTAGGGAATTAATGAGCATATAAGGAGGTCCTAGGGGAAACCTAGCTCAAATCCAGCGCCATGGTGGGTCCAGTTGATCTCAGCCATTTTTGTCCACGTTAGTTTTTTTTTTTTTTTAATTTATTTTTTGTTTGTATTCTTTTGTAGAGATGGTATTTTCCCATATTACCCGGGCTAGACTTGAACTCCTGTACTTACATGATCCACCCACCTTGGCCTCCCAAAGTGCTGGATTACAGGTGTGAGCCACTGTGCCTGGCTACATATCCGGTTTTTATTTTTATTTTTTGAGCTGGGGTCACACTTCGTCACCCAGATTGGA